>BMAV01017139.1:269997-299673 GCA_019973955.1 Trichonephila inaurata madagascariensis | reverse complement strand
TACATATCTTGTTTCCTTCAATTAAAAGTAACAGAAAATATGTTACACTATTATTATCTGAGAATATTGATATTGAAGTAATATTAACAATGTATCAGCTGAATAACATAGTTTGTATAAAAGTCACAATAGTCATAATTCTTTTTCCTTTTTTTTTTCTTTTTTTGTCTGTAATAGGTACACAGATTTCTTTGAAAGCAAAAATTAAATAAATCATGGCTAAAAAAAACGCATTATTTATAAAGAGAGTTCAGCATTAAAGTGCATATCAGTGTGTGCTAAGGCTTATGCAGCAGTTGCGGATGTTATTTGAAGAAATTGAGAAGGATTCCTTTTTTTTTCAATGATTACCACTACCATGTTTTACCCTATGATGACAAGAAGATAACATGGTATTGACCTACTGAGAATCAAGGATCAAGGCGACTAAATTTATGTAATTTTACAGACCTCACACTGAATGTAAATCAACTGAAAAAGGAAAGAAGCTCCTTGTGGTTGATTTTTGAACCAAGCTTAAATTTAACAGATCTACTCTATTTGTTTATATATAGACTCTCATCCTATGAAGGTTAAATAAAATACGTTTGTTTAATGAAAGTCATTGTTTAGAGTTCTTGTTGGAAAAGAGTTATTGCGTATTGTGTATTATTGGTATTTTAAGATTCAAAATTAATTCAAATAATTTTTATCAGTTTGCATCAAGAATTATGTCAGATGTATTCGAATCATTCAATCAATTTATTTGGAGCAAGACTTATTCTCTCTTTGTAGACGTCACTCAACAGAAAATATACCTATGGGATTGCATTAATTTTCTGTAAAATGCTTCTGATTTGAATTTACAAATGCACAATGTCCTTTCTCACATCTATCATATCTGACATGTTTGATTGTTCTTGACTGGAAAACAAGAACAGATTATGGAGCCTGTACTAACAGTTCGAAATCAATTCAAGAGTATAAAAAATAAAATATATTTTTCTCCTTCTTACTACCGATTTTTTGTTGCTTAATATTCAAATTGATTGGATAATTTATGGCAAATATACAGCATTAAGTGACACATTTGAGAGCTAATTTCATTGTAATGAATATATTGCTTCGAATATGTCTCACTAATAATAAATAATCAGTAAAACATTGTAATTTGTCTATTCACGATCTTCCTACTAATCCTTTTCGGGAAAAACTGTTTCTTTAAATATTAATCTATTGAAATCTTTTTGAAGAAAATGTGACTTATGTAAATAAAGGTTTATATTTAAGCATGAACTTTAAGATTCGATAAGAGGTTAGAGGTGCTAGATGATAGTAGTTAGTTTATCAAGTAATAGAAATCCAGTCGAGAGTGAACCGATTTATTTGCTTAATATTTAAAATTGATGATTGACGATTTGGTCAATTAAGATATTTAAATTGAAATAGTGTCGGCTTGAAGTAGATTATCTTGGAACGGACCTTCGATTATTTGGAACGTGTACGGCCTAGACGTTCCAGGAGTATGTGACTCAATTCATTATTAAATATTAATTACCTCGTCTACCTAGTTTTTTGCTCCAATACTTACTTATAGGTGCATTTCCCAACCTGCGTAGTTGAGATTTGTTAAGTTATTGAGGCTTGTTAATGAAGTATATTTGTTTTAAATATATGGCTAATCTTTCTTCTAACTCTCGAACGCTGATAAATGTAAGGGCAAATCCATTACAACTTGATGAAAAGTGTCAGTAACATTTAATTTTTCCATTAAAGTTTTAGGCATATTTTCTCCTGAATTGAAGCATAAAGAAAGTCTCCAAAAAGACATTCGCAATAAATTCAGCTCTTTTTCCGATGAAACCAAACAAAAGAACAAACGTTGCATTTCACAGTACACATTTCATTCTGTTATGCTAAATTTGATTTCTCTTGTTATTCTTTTATTTGAATAGCTATCATATTTTTAAGTAAGCAAGGAATCTTCTAATCGTCACCTCCTCCAAAGGTAAGATTTTAAAAGAGAGAAAGTTTATAGTATAAATGTTTCAATTGATTCATTATTCACCCCAAATAACAATGGTCAAGATCGAATGGTAATGATCACGAAATTATGGAGTAGGGGATATTTGCTGCGTAGAGGGGCAGATGCACGTTAATCTGTCGAGGCTCAATGTCCTTTCTTCAGCGGGGTGAGGTATTTTGGAGAGAGGGTGGTCACGTGTCATAATCGTCACTTGACCGAGTAACATATATCCCTTGTGTTGCTATGTAGTGTGACGTCAGTTAACACTCACTCACTCATGTTACCATGTTAAGGTATCCGACTACTTGCGACTTTTTTATTTTTTTAGATGGAAATACGGGTTTTTTTTTTTTAAGTTTTTAGATTTATTTAGAATATTTTAAAACAATATGCTATAAAAGTAAGAAAAGAAAAATAAATTATGATATTATTACTAAAATGGGAAAAAATTGGTAAAAACTTACAAAAAATTACATAGATAGGGCCCATTATGTACAAAAAGTTTATGAACAATTTTTTTAATTTTGATGTGTTGCTTTGCTATCCCTTTTTGGAGTGAACTTCGGGATAAGAGATATTTTAATTTTTAAAAAAATATATATCTAATTATATTCACATAAGGGTTGCAAATTTTGTAACAAAACAGTGATTGATAAATACTTTTTTTTTATTTCTAATGGCAGATTATGAGCAGTTATTACGGAGTTCATCAATCTACCTAGTACATCACCAAAAGCTGGTATCTCTTTTTACTGCGGCGCCATATTGGCGGATGCCAATTGCCACAGGTAATTTTGACGTCCAGTTTCCTCCCTAGATGGAGATCCCTGAGCTCTGACGATGCGTACCTGTACTAGGATTTAATTTTGCCCAGAGCGTCCCCCTAGGGATCTTTTACGTGTCGTATAATCATACGAAATGGCCGCTGTCGATTTTCTGCATCATAAAAATCCATCAACTAGGGGCGGGGTCGAACCCGCAACCTTGAGTACAGAAGGCCAACGACAAACCACCCACGCAATCCAGCCGACGTGATTGATAAATATAAAGATTAAAATACTTCAACTATTATACAGAAAATACACAAAAGGTTTCAGTTAATTATTTTCAAAACACTTTGCTGCCTTCATCGGTGCCTTCATTTAAGCATCTTTTTAAAAAACCAATCTCGAGTGAAACGCGTATCTTAATGTATGCCATCTTGCTTAAAGTATTGGTATCTGCTTTTACTAAAACCTTAAAGTTTTTGTTCTAGTGAATGGAAAATATTCAACGGTATTTTTGTAAAGCTAATAAGATAACCTACAAAATAAAATCTTAAAAGAAATGTCTTTTTGCAAAGTTCACAATTTTAGGGTAGTCGGATACCTTAAATCTGTCAAGGATCAATGTTCTCAACTTGACGAGGTGTGGAAGTTCGGTGAGAGAGGACACATCCGTGTCACTTGATTGGGGTGGAAAATGACGTAGTCAGTCGCCATTTTGCTTTTAAGTACAATTTCGACGAATAATCCATCCATTAATCTAAAAGGCAATTAATAGTAAATTTATCCAATTGTATAACTCAAGTAATAATCTCGAGCTAAAGCCTCACCTGAGGTAACAAGTGTTAACCAATCGATCAGTGGTCTCAAAAGTAGTTAGTACGGTGGGTCAACTTTACGGTGAAGGACAGATACAGACATAGCTCTCCCCCAACCAAATTATGCCCTCGAATGCCCTCTAATTCAAATGATAATCGTTCACGTTAGTCAGAGAATGCGGAGACGGTGTAGCAGGTGCAGAACGCGTTACTGAGGTTAAAGTATTTGAACCATTGTCGCCAGCCTGCATTGGCCGGGATATGCATATGTCATGTGTCAGAAGCGTTCATTTACGGAAAATTTGGTGCGATGCCAAATTACAGGGAGAGCAACAATGGCGCAGCTGGCATCATTATAATTATTATCAAAGCTCTGAAGCAAATATCATTATGAATTCCGCTCGGAATACAGGGGAGGTGGGTGTGGATGGAAGGAATTTTCCCGATTCTAAATTTCAGTTAAGGATTGAGATTTTAATGATGGATTCATTTCCTTATAGGGTGATAAACTCTCGATGCTTTGGGTTCTCATTGCTGATTCTCTTTAAGTTCGAAATGGGTCAGATAAATAGATGGATAGCTGGTGGAACTGAAGAAAGGGAAACAACTTTTGAAAATCTATTAAGATTTGTTTAAATTGGAGAAGTTATCATGCAAATGATGAAACTAATTGTTATTTAGATTGCCATATTATAAGGCAAGCTTCAAAAATGTAATGATGCTTTGTGAAGTATTTTCGTCCGTATGTATTGTTTATTTCAAATTAAATAATAATCTACATACATAATAATATTCTAACACATATCTCCCGTTATATAATTACACACATCTTAAATGATTCTATTACTAAAATTTAATATTTTAGAATCATATTTATGGTTATTTTTAATTGAATTTAATAGCATTCAAATGTGAATGCTAAGCGTAAAGTACAACTTTCCATATAGACTGTATATTATAATAGTAAGCCGAATTATTTTTTTTAAAAATATGAAATAAATTTTTAGCCAAATAATATTTTAAAATAAAATTGAATAAATGAAATACTTTTGTATGTTAAAGTAAAGTATTGTTTTGTATTAAAGTGGATTAAAGTATTAGAGTGGAGAATGCTCTAAAATTAAATAAGATATTTTCTAAAAGTCTTCATGATACTGAGTGAGCTATGTAGATGTGAACACGATGCAGTTTTATTTCGCTTGTAATCATATTTAATTTTTGATTATAGATTTCAAACGAAGCGTTTATGCGTAAAAAGATTTGTTAAATATACAGTATTTGTTTTAACTATGCAAAAAATTACGATTGAAAAAATATATTATATATTGCACATAAGCGATTTGTATATCTTTCTCGATTATTGAAATGTATTGACAATTTCATTACATGTTTATTATAATGGACATAAAAAATACTGTTTTCCTGTTATGAGTACTTTTTTAATGATTTTTGCTATCAGTTGAAGCATTTCGTAATTAATCGCATTGTTAAAACATAAAATGCATTTTACATCCCTCTGCAGATATGTAATAGTTAGGGCAAGAATTCGGTCGCGCTATATTTAAACAAGGATAAGGTGACCTGCTATACAAAACAGCAGCTCTCTCTCTCTGTTCTAAACAATTTTCGAGATTGGAAGTTTATAATTGAGCTATATTAAAAAATAATACGTCAAAGTAGTTTTGGGTAGATACAAAGTATCTGTGGTAAAGTTTATGTCGTAAAGTAATTAAAGTATATTGTTATTTTTTAGATACTAATTTAATATTTTGATAAATCAAGGTTATCTTGATAATTATGAATAAGAAAGAAAAAGCTGCAGTAGAAATTATTTTTCTTTTTCTTATTTGTTATTACTATTTACTACGCTTAATGAAGCTTAATCTTTAAATAATTCAAAAAGTACTCTTTCTGAAGAAAACCTCTTTTTAACTAATACAACTAGTTATTCTTAACTACATGTATTTTTACTATTAGTAATTTAAATTATCTTTTTTATTCATAAAAATCCTTGAGCTTAAGGAATGGAGTTCTAAGAAAAGATTCCTTCCTAGAAATTTAACTTTTCTTTACAATTCTGTTTTTCTATAATCTGATTTACATATTGATTTTTTTTAGATTTAACTATTTCATAAAACTCAATCCTTAAAGTAATGATAAGTAGAATAGTAAATTAAGATACTAAGGGCATTAAAGTCATTTTTATCAATACTATTATAAAATCTTTTTTATTCATCCCAGTAAAGCCTTTTAATATATTCGTATATTATTATTATTATTCGTATATTATATTATTATTTCGCATCAGGAGAACACGCAAAATCAAAGGCCTTTCAAAAACTGACTTGAGTGCAAATTTAATTTTTCAAACTATCAAAAATAACAAGCATCAGAGCGAACTTTGTCAAACTTAATTTCTTCAACTTGATAGACAATACAAATAAATAATCGTGCGTTTCAAAATCGAGACTCATCACATCAGTAAACTTTTTTACCGAAAGAAAATCTGTTTATTTCTCTTCAAAGTTGGAAAAACACGTTCAATCAGATCAGTTTTTTTTTTTTTTTAGGTTTTACTGTTTTTAGAGATTCTTTGATGGACTATTTTATTTACAAATGCAAATTCTACGTGTCTCTTTATTTGTCATATGCTCACTCAAGGAGAAAAAAGCTCCATGTTGAAAGAAAACAAATTAAAGACTCTACTTATTCCAGTAGAGTAGCAAGAACAAAAAGAAAATGAAAAGGAAGTAGCCGTAATTAAATTTGAGTTGAAGCCTCAGTGTCAGCTCCTTCTAGTTCTCCTAAGAGTTGATGTTTGAGTTCCGTGACACGAATATCGATTACGAAATAAATATTTTAGCATCAAATCGATTACTAGACGCATAATCGGATTGTTTTTGAAGAAATAAAGACTATTGCGAGTGAGCTATTCCATGCCAAAAAAAAAAGGCTCTGAAAAAAACTCCATAATTCTACCCACCAAAATCGATTCACAAACTGATTATAACAATCCTGTGATTTATTAATGACAATTTTTTGTTTCAATTTCTTTATTTTAATAAAAGTCAATAAGTATAATTTATTACAGTATTAATTTTAATGACCCCTTTTATTCCTTTATTTATTTTAATACAAGCTTCCTTGCTCCATGATTTGATTTAATAACACATTCTGCACTATCATTTACCTTAATTATGTATTTTATCAACATGGTCTACTTCAAAACACACACAAAAAGATTTAAATTTCAATTAAACAGATGCAGTCTATTTTACAAGTAATATTTTTTTAAAAAGACCTTATCTTCCATTTTACAGACATACCACATAATGATCGTTTTCTTTTTTTTATTTGCAAAATACTTTCTCTAAGAAATAATAAGAAGTAATTTCTTTTTCTTTTAATAATTAATTTGTTTGAGGAACCTGAAAGAACTTTATCTTTCAAAATCTTGAATCTTAAATTCTTTGGTATCTAGTATAATGTCATTAGCATTAAAAATCAAGAATGCAGAAACAGTCAGGATTCTTTTCAAACGTGAAAGAAATTTTCTCGCTCTTTTTTTTTAAAAAAATAAAAAGAAGCTACAGTGACAGCTTACACTGTCAGGCAGAAAGCTTGACAAAGCAAGAGGGTTGCCCTGCGGCTTAAGAGGGGAATTATAACAATAACCAATTGTGCTTTTGTAAGTACAGATAAAATACGTTTTGGAAGGAAAAATATTTCAGCAAGGGTATAAGGAATGGATAAGGTACATTGCTTTATTTTAGAAAATTTATATGTCGAATCGTGTTCATTCTAACTATATGCTCTGTATGCTTATTTTCCAAGGAAAATTTCTAAGCATTTATTAGTTAACAACTTTCTAATATTTATTTTTGTTATTATTATTCAAAGTTTTGGAATTAATATTTTCTTTTTCTTCAAACTGTGAAATTAAGGTTTCATAACTTATCAAATTCAGTCTATTAATTGTTTTCTTGTACATTGTACATTGTATCTTGTACATTTCTTGTCAATTACCAGACAATGTAAATTATTGTATTGAAATATATTATATTTGTGACCTGAATTCTTAAATTTACATTTCAAGTTCAAAATGTTGGAATTATCAACAAAGACATTGCGTTATGTAAAAAGAAATTCATGGTATCTGAAAAAAATTGAGGACAAATAAAAAACTAGATTGTTACGTAGATCCGGAGTTCGAGGATTATATGCAAATCTGTCGCAAAGAACAAGAAAGTTCTTTAAGAGCGATAAGAATTAATTGTCGAAAATCCAATCCTTGAAAAACAGGATTCAGCAGCGATATTCGCAGAACAAATTTCAGAAGGTCTTCGTACCTTCAATAGCACTCAGGCACAATTATAAGTGTCTAAAATACACGTATATAAAGGAGTACATACACAAGCAATCGCTTGTTCAACAGCCGAAGTAATCACTACTCGCTTCAACAATCCGAGCAATACTATATTATTGCTACCCAAAACCAAACTGACTGAATTTCGGCAAGCATCTCTGTATTTATATCCCTCACGGATAATTCGAGAAAGACCCGCTTGGTTCATGGGTCTTAAAATTAGTGGGTTTCTCTACTAATTTCTAGAAGAATCCAGAGGGTCCCGAACTCGCCAACATGATCGCCAAGTCGCCAAAATGGTCGCCAGATTGGTCGCAAAAATGAAGTCAAGATTTTGCCAAGCTCCCGTTGAATCACCATTACAATGTAAGGGACGGCGTTGCTTGTGGATATTACAATTTTAACGTAAATTAATTCCAATTTAGAGTAAGATAAAGACGTTAAACATCCAGATTCTAATTATTTATACTATTTTACACAAAATTCGTAACAATATAGTATTCGCGACAAGCTTGTGACGAGTACTTTCCACGTGTCTTCCACTAATCCTCTTCTGGAAACTATTCTTTGACTGTGATTTCAGTTTAAAAACTGCTTTTTTAAGAGATAACTTTAATTTATGCTAGTGTAAATGCTATTTAAATCCTGGAAATGGGTGTGTTTGGTTAACTATGGACATTTATTCTTAGAACGTGATTAGTGGACAGTGAGTCATGCATACTGAAGTTAGTATTCAATCTTTATATATATATATATATATATATATATATATATATATATATATATATATATATATATATATATATATATACATTCAGAGCAATGGAAGGAATGTCGAGGCTGATTAGAACAAGGATGTTACAATTTAGAAAGGAGTTGACCTATGATTTACAAGTGGATTAAGAGATAAGTTATTTGGAATAATCTTATAAGTTAATTTAAGAGCTTAGATAAAGATCGTTCTCAAGGTTATTGAATTAACTGTAAATTGCTCATAAAGTGATAAACCCTAAATAAAAGCAATTTTTTGTTCAAAAACAGTGTCTGCTTCTTCCCGGAGCACTCTTACACCTGCAACCTCCGGGTTGTAACAACGTAACATACGCGTCTGCTGAGTTAATGGGAAGCTATAAAAATATTGAAATTTACATTAAGAGAAACTAAAATATTCCCAGCAACGATTTAAAATACTGTATATTTCCGTATATAAGATGGGAATCTTAGAAGCTTTTTTTAAGGTTGCAAGAAGGTTGGTTTTTACACAGATTTGCTAATTCTGGAAAAAAAGCAATGTTTAGGAAAAGCAAGGTTATTTTTAACATTTTCTGCCTGTCACGCAAAATTGATTAGGATCTTTTACGTCTGAAGGTATTTTGAATGGAACTTTTACTCTAAAAGTAAAGAAAAAAATAAAATCGCATAGATTCTGTGACGGGGCTTTCATCGCGATTTCTGTTAATATCCTCTTGGGGTTTCTTTGGGGCCGAAATGGCAATTATTTCCAACCAACTCAAGAAGAAGAAAGTGGTTATGTAAATTAGGAATTATATATTTATTGGAAGTTAGCAGTAGATCGGAGTCTATTTCCGGATCTATGTCTATGCGCATAATTGATTGTTAAGTGAGAAGTGAAGTCGCTAAGGGGAGAGTTAGCTGTAAAGTGATTTGAGATAAAGTTAGAAGAAACCTTACTCCGTGAAATCGCCTAGCCTTTCCGGTACTGCCGAACCAAAGGTGGGTTCGAGGACATAAGGAATACTGTCAGATTAAAGTCACTTCAGAACAGATAAAGAAAGTAGCTGATTATCTAGGATATAGTGGCGAACATTTTTATATAAGCTATAAGTAAAATACGTATATTAGTGTTAGAATACTTATCTATAAAGTTAGATTCAGTGGTTAAGTACGCGACTATTTGGTAATATGTGTTGTGTCTTCTTTTTCTATATCAACTTACTTAATTATTATTGTTGTGTATTGTGTTTAAGCTAAGACCTTAATAAACAGGTTTTAAAAATGAATGATTTGAGTGGTGTTTCGTTCTTCCCCACAGAAACAGGTGGCGTAGATAATGTAGAAATGAGGTCCCCATGGGCAGGGGCCTCACAATTCTTCTTGCCAAATTGTTCGTAAAATTCGCATTCACTCAATAAGAATGTGACTGCTCTATCCGCGAATTTTTCACTAAAATACCCTCTTGGGGAATCTTTGGTCCAAAAAGATCTATTTCATTAGAAAGCTCCCTCTGAAAACGAGATCGTGAACATGTAAATTAAGACAACTATATAAACCCAGGCTTCCAAGTTAGAAAAAAAAGAAAGAGAGTAGGCTGTTAATGGAGCAGTTATTGATCAAATTTAAAGTGTAAGGCAGATGTTTAGTATTTGATAATTGTAATAATTACGGTGATGATTTGTCACTGGAGATTGAAAATAGATTAGATAGCTAGTAAGTCATTGTACTTGAACTGAAGAAAGTGTTACTGGAAACTCAAGTCTTATCATGCCTCGCGTACCTCGTTAATTGTGTACGTATTGCTTTAACAAGGTGCATCTCTTGGTTTTGATTGATCAAACTTGTGTTGTTAGTGTCGTAAATAAACTAAGTGATTTTGAAAATGGCTAATCTTCCTTCCCTTTCTCCCAAATCTCTAGGCGCGGAAGCGAGATCATTACAGGATGTATGAACGAACATGCTCATACCGCAACACTTTTCCCCTCAAGGCATAAGCCATAGGTTGACCATTCCATTGCGTATGCAAATTTCTTTTCTATGTTATTTTTTAAGTAAAAAAAGTAACACCGAGATTATAACTGCAATAGATATTGTACAATTCAGCAAATTGAAGAAAAATGCATAATAGCTTCATACAGGGTTACCAGAAATAGAATTACTACCTTTGTGGTCTGGTATTTTACTTTACAGCAATTTGATTGGAAAATAATATAAAAGTTTATCCAGCTAAGCAACATTTTGATCCTCATGGCGACTTATTTTGAAAATTATATGACATTTTTTTTTCAATTCTGCTTATGCACGGGGTTTGAATTTCGGGTAAATTTTTGAAGAAAAACGAATTCTCGGCTTGCATTAGGAAACATACGGTATAAGAATACTTGCAAAATTAAGTGATTGATAAACGATGATGATAAACTCTGTTAAAATATATCTGTAGAGCTTATACCTATATGAATAGGCATGTTTCAATATTAGCTTTAGTCTGTTCAAAGTTGAAATTGGGCCCCGAAAATAATGTCTGAATCTGCTGTTGTTGTGTTCGTGTCCTTTCCGGAGGGAAGGAATGAAAGTTGTTAGAGTCTGAGACAGGTTGGACTTCTAAACGATAGATGGCGACACCACCTATCTCCACCTCCACAATTTAGGCATGAAACTGGAGGAGAGGGAAATATTCTCCATCCCTCTGCACCTGTGGTTTCAAGAATCCACACTAGAATTTCTGACGCACTGATTTAACGAGCATGTACCCTGTGTATACTCGGAGGGTATTTGGTGGCATCGGGCATCCGGTATGGAGTCCGATGCTCTAACCGCAAGGCTACCCACGGCCCCTATGAATCTACTAATACTTATATTTGCGACTCGACGCAATGAACCGCATACAAGATATGATTGCCGAAAAAAGTTATGCTCATCTTATTCCCGTCTATAAAATATGCAAAATGTGGGGTGGCATTTTGAAATTATCAAGCATTCATTTCTTGTAAAATGAATCTAAGTTTCCGATCACTTTGTGCTTTATTTCTCATTATTCTTACATCTTGAAATAAAGTTGCATTTTGGAATTAAATAAAAATGATTAAAGCAAAACTTGCATTTACATTTTTACAAGTTAAGTTATATTTTAAAAAAAAAGACTTTTTTTTTTTAATGGAAAACTGGTGTGATAAATAATACGATGGAGCTGCTTGAAAACTAAACATTTTTTTATTGATCTTTGGTGAAAAGTAAAATAAGAGAAACTAGAAAGAAGTAAACAAAAATCATATAACAAGCAGTTTTGTATTCGATGCACTAGCGTTCTGCGATATGATTACTTAAATAGATTGCATTAAATTATTCTTTTGTTTTTCATTCTCATTCTTCTTCACACATTATTCTCGCCAAGTAAAAAATTACTTGATTAAATCAGATACACATTTATAACAAATGTGATGCAAATATTGCTTTCAGAGAATAAAGCTTTTTTTCATTTTAGTAATGGAAACCAGAGGAAGATTACAAGTAAAAAAAAAAGTTCAAAAAAGCAAAAAGGGAAGGAATCGACGATAGAGAGCCCCAACAGACATTGTTTTTTAATTCTAAATGTAGAGAAAAAAAATAATTGGAATTTTACTATTTTTGGAATTAAAAAGGATAGTTAAAAACAAATCACAAAAATTAGGAAAATTATATTTTTTTTATCCGTTTTAACTTAACAAAGTTGAATGTGGTGAATTGGCATTCTATCAATGTATTTCTTTTTATACATACTTTTAAAAAAGGAAACTTAGATAAGCTTGATACAATTTATCTTTTTTTAAAATACTTACTACAATTCGGTGCTACAAATATTGTAATGTTTTGTAGATCACATTTATATTATTTTACACGCAGAATTCACTGTTTCAATGAAAATTAATTTTACTGAAAAAATTTGACAGTTTTGTTTTAGTTTTTGTTTTTAGTTTTTAAATGGAGATGAATTGAGACCCCAATTAAGAGAACCATTCATTTTAAGAATAGTTTACATAATTCTCTTTTCATACTATTAAAATTATTACATTTTTTAATTAAAAAATAATTTTAGTAATTATAATTATTTTTTAAAGAACTATGTATGAAAAATAATGTTTGAAATTCAATGGAAAGTATCAAGTGTTCGAAGCTTAAACATTTCTAGATACTTGGAATTCATCGAAAGGGTTTTTAAAAGGTAAAATTAATTCTAGATCTATTTTTCTATCTCCATTCTTATGTGGAAAGATCAAATGGACTTGGTATAGGCTTTCCTGCTCCAAGGGGATTTGAAAGAGCAAGAATTCTACATGGTTTCATCATTTGAAGGAAAAGCCCATACACTCAAAATCAAATAGTTTTCTTCCCCTTTCCTACTGGCTAAAAATTCTCGGTTAAAAAACTAAATTATCTAACTAAATTAAACAATTTTGGTTATAAATTTGTTGAGTGAGAAATATATCAATAGTAAGCCTTGATTTGGGGCTAAAAGTAATCAATTGAATCAGAAAAGGAGAAATAATTGCAAATTTTAGTTAAATTAGTGATGTAATGACTAAATATAAATCTAGATTCAGAGAGTCCATTTAATGTCCACCTCCACTACAACGATAAGAAAGAATATAACAATCATTTTCTTTTCAAATTTTATCTCTTTTCTCTCCTCCTATACTTCAGCATAAGTTTGAAAACAAAGTTATAAGACTGTTCACTTCAATTCTCTCACTAATGAAACAATTGGGATTTAGTGATAAATTTCCATGGAAATAAAGAAAAAGTTCCAATTCACAAAGTATCAATAATTTTCTTTATTTGCAAATTTGTTATTTTCATTATTATTTTTATTCCTTGGACTATTATTTTGCTACTTTCTAGAGTCTAGGTGAAAAATGTTGAGTTCATCCTCTTAAAGTATATAATATACGTAGTATTTAAGCGGACAGAAAAGGGAATCTGCAGGATATTCCTGGAGAATGCTTTAAATATTAATACTTGTGCGCGATAAACAGAAAGCTTAAAAGGATATCTGAAACATCTAGTATAATCATAGCAAAGTGGAAATGCATGTTTTCGAAATCAAAGGAACTGTTATTCCGCTTCTAAGGCACAGAAAGTTAAACATTAACCAATAACTTACAAATGTTTTAATTGAAATTAGATACCAGCAGAATGAAGATTGATTCAAATGTTTCATTTCCTAAGAGCGTGTATTTATATATTAATCAAAGAATTCATATTAAAGAATTTTTTAAACATATGTCCCCAAAACGAAAATATTTTTTGTCGACAATATAATGAAACCAATTATTTTTAAGCATTAAATTGTAAGACATACTTTTAGACAGTGTAAATATGTTGGCCTTGCATTGCGTATAATTACGTCGCATGGATTAAAACTACGCGTTTGGTGTTTAAAGAATACGAAACAATAAAAGACTATTTATACAAATTCGATATCTTCTACTGATGAAGACATTTTGGATGTTTTTCAGAAATAGTTTGATGATAACGCTTTCTAAAAAAGGATATATTAAGAAAAATGTTTTTTTTTTTTTTAATGAGAGAGGATACAAGATTTAAAATTTGAATTTAAGGAAAAACGTTTGTCACAGTAAAAGTTATTCACACAATATGTACAAAACTATTTTAAATAAAAGCCTCCTTAAGCAATTTTTTTTCTTTGAGAAGACTTCTTTAATTGTACTTTTGTAAAATTTTGCTTCAAATGTATGTTTTTTTTTTATATATATATAAATACAATATATAAATAACATATATCCATATAAATCAAAAACATTACTTGAAAATCTTTGCTTATATTTTTGTACTGTTTAAGTACAAATCTGTTCAGGAAATGTTTTGAAATAGAGATTGAGATGTATGTAAGAAATTCAAAAAACATTTACTGTCCATTGAATCCACAAACAAGCCACGTATGCTATTTTCCCTATAGCATTGTTCTCTTTGCTTGAAAATTGAGTTTAAAAGGCAACATTTACTTATCAGCGTGAGATTTGAAATTTTATATTATGGCAACCGTAGAAGACGTGACATTTAATGGAAAAATGGTATCGCCAACGAATTATCGAGAAAGCTCTAGAATCAATACCTATAGAAATTACCATAATGATATATAAAAAAACTTTGTAAAAAAAGTCGAATCATTTCAGATGATCAGAAGAGAGTTCAGTCGCGAACAGAATACGCTTGTGCGTTGACTGCGATCAGAGACTTTACCTCTCTGTTCCAGCTAGCGGAGCTGTTCTAGAGAGAAGTTTCTGGAATGCTGTAAAGCTTTTTTTATAACAAGTGCACTTTTGTAAATAATCTGTTATAGTATTTCTTTGTGAATATACATCAATTTGTCTTCTTGTTGGCATCTGTTTGATCTTGCCCATTAATAAATCTGTAATTATTATAACAATTTGAATCACACATTGGCTGTTTTTCCACCACGTAAATTTGCAGCAGTAAGCATTCAGGATATAAGTTTTAGCATCCCCTTATATACTGACAGCATACAAATAAAATAAATCCTTAACTTTTCTGAAAATCAAAAGCCTTTTTCTTGACCAAGCATGAACGAGAATAATCCAATGAAATAATCAAATTAAATTCATATTTTCGATATAACTATTTCATTGAACAAACATTTTATCTCGAATAGAATAAAATTACTTCAAGTGCAATAAAAAATAAACAAAAGCAAAAACTTTGAAAAAAACCCCTTTAAAATAATTAAACGAATTCAAAGAATCAAAATTCTCACTGTAATTCAAATTTTAGGTTAACTACGTAGAACGTAAGAAATATTTAGTCGAATGATTACATTTTTATTTTTATTTATTTATTTATTTATTTTTTTTGCATATCGGAATAAAATCTTTCGCAAATACTTTTCCTTTTAAACATGATTCCACCATTTCAATTTATTGTTATTTTTTAAAAAAATAAATAATACTCATTGAATCAACTAAAATGTAAATGAAAAAATAGTATTTTGAAGCGGGGAAAATTTTAAAAACTATGCGCTTACATGTTCTCCCCCAAGAATTATTAATAATATCGAGATACGACAAAAATAACCTAACAAGATTATGAAGTGTCGTTACTGGTTTTCTTTTCCATTAGAAATCGGAAAATTAAATTTGCCTTTGACGTTTGACCCGATATAAAATTACATACAAAAACTCTAGACACCGACTCAGATAATCCAGTGACACAAAAAGAGAAAATCTATGAATTGAATTTACGGAAAAGAGAAAAAGACAGCGGATATGAAACAGGATCTGAAGGAATTTCCTTTTGTTTATGAGGATTGCCTAAATCGCTATTATTTAATTACTCTGTCAAAACTAGCTTTTCTTGGGGATTTTTCTTTTCTTTTCGGAACGAAATAAATAGAAATGAATTGAATTGTTTTCCGAAAATATTTGCGCGTGAGGTTTATTTTATAAAAGAATGAATAAGTAATATACCTTTTTGTGATGTTTTAAACTTTAAACTTATCAATATTAGTTCGTTTGAGTTAATTTTATAAAGTTGTAGCAATTACAGAATTGTTTTGTGTGAAGTTTCGAAATATGTATAAATATCTGATTTTGACAAAAAAGTTTAACATAGTTTAAAAAAAAAAACCATTAGCTATTTTTATAACAACCATAGGAGAATAATGTTAGTGATAAATATAATCCATTACAAGCCAATTAACATCTGGAAACTAATTAAATAAGACTAGACACTAATTAAGCTAAAAACCACCAGGTTTGTACATAAAATTCAATTTTTTTCAGTTTTAAATGCCGGCAGTTTAGCAAGTTTAAAGTGTTTGTTGCACGACTTTAAAATACTGCAATATAGTACTATAATCTGTTTACTAGAATGGAGTTTGGTACATGATGAAAATATTCAGTTTTTTTAGGAACACTTGTATTCAGAAGACTAATTTCAGTATCAACTGAGGGCGTTTTTAGCTACATCATTTTCAGTAGTATTCCATCCCTTCGAAATATTGTTTCTCATAGCAACCTGAGAACGTTTGGGCTATGACCTTTTCTTAACTGAAAAAATTGATGATAAAGCTTCTAAGTTATATAAACTATTTTTTAAAACAAAAATTGTTCTTGAAATCTATCTGAATTAAGCAACTATGAGAACTCAAAACATAATCAAGTAGAAATTATTTTAGTAACGAAAAATTGAAGTTAATAACCATTTCAAACTGAAAGAGTTCATTGTACTGAAAAATATTTTTAATTACTTCAACTTAAGAGTGTAAAAATGCTTTAAAATTAAATCGAAATCAAAATCTAAGCTCAGGAAACTTCAAATATGTGAAAAACTAATTTCTTATCATATCTGAAATTTGAAGGCCAACTGCATAATGATATGGGCCACAAGAAAATGCAAAGCAAATTTATATTTGCTTTGCATATTTGATATATATTTGGTATATTTGAGATTTGCCTTAATCGAAATTTTGCTTAAGAAACACACAATATTTTCCTGCATAATCTGGTGATTTTTTCTAAGTAGTTACTTGTAGCTATTTAGAAAAATTTACCTCAATTTTTGTGAAAAAATTATTTAATTCACTTGTATTTTTTCACAAAAATTGATTTTACAAAAGGAAATTTAGAAGAGTGCCACTCCTAGAGCCACTCGGTAGCTGCTTTTGACTTGTAGTGTGTCACATCATCCGGTTCGAGTTGTCCACGTTCGTCGAAATGAACATGGCACGGATGGACGCAGGTGGTTAGAAAGTAGTTCATCGTACCGCTGGTCAAGTCTAGATGTACCGCTGGCCCCATTCCATGCTAACTGCAGATGCTCCATACCATCACAGAGTCCTCTAACAGCTTGAACAGTTAGTTCCCTGTAGGCATGAAGGATCCATATAGTTTTCTCCACACCCGTGCATGGTTTTATCCCACCTGATACAATTGAAAGAAAGACTCGTCAGACCAGACAAAGTTTTTCCTGAAATTAACAGTCGAACGACGGTTTTGGTGAGCCCAGACAAGGCGCAGAGCTTTGTACCGCTAAGTCAACAATGGTACACAAGATGGTCTGTGGCTGTGTAAGCCCGTATCAGTTAGGATACTTTGTACAGAGTGTAAGCTGACACTTGTTGATGGGCCTACATTCAAATCCAAAGCAATTCGCAGAAGAGTTGAATGTCTATCTCGTGTAATGATTCTTTTTTTAAGCCGTCAATGATTCCGTTCTGTCAAGGTTTTTCCGGCCTCACTGCTATTGGAGATTGTCGGAGGTATAGAACCCGCGACTTATGGATTCGTAAGGACGTAACATACCACTAGACAAAGTGATCACTCCTGTCCGGAGGTTTTTACTGATTTATTTTGTTACAGCCATAGTACTCCATCATCAGTGAGTTGGCGGACAGGCGAACGAATGAGATATTTGTTGTTATGGTGAGCGTGTGAGTTGTTACTGTGCGCGTCAAGTGTGATGACTTTTTGTTGCGTCAAGCGAGTGTGACGACTTTATTTTGCTCGTTAAGTGGGTCTGAGAACTTTTGATTGCTCTTTTTGCCGGTAGATGGCCCCACGGCTATCAGAAGGTTTTCATTTTTCTTTTCAGCTAAGGTCACCAATGTCGGAGGTTAGAACCCATGATCTACAGATTCGTAAGAACGTATCATACCACTAGACAAAACTGATTACTCCTGCCCGGAAGCTGTTAATGGCTTATTTAGTAACAGCCAAAGAGATTGCGAGTTTTATTGAAAATCTGATATTTACGGAACACCCTTGAAAAAGTCGCGCACTAAAATCCAAACTCCATCGCTACTTCGGTAACACTACGCTCCATGTATCGTGTATCGACGATTAGACCCCGTTGAAAGTCTTTGAAATCTTGATAACCAGATATTGTTATAGAAAGAATTGACGTATAAAAGCCTTCTCAGACACCTGTTGTCTTATATACGCAATATCGACAGCATCGCGTTACCTTGATTGGTGAGTTACCTCCATTATTTGCGTACAACCTGCTATAACTCTTCAGAGTAAAAATAATATATACATTCCAAATTGTGTATGTTCCAAAAAATATATGGGATATATCTTTTGGAACAAAAATCAACATATAATCCGATCTCATTTTAATCAAAACAGAATAAATTATATTTATCATAAATGACTCATTGTTTTGTTTCTCTTTGGATATAAATAATTCAAAAGACTAATTTTTAAGTAAACCAAAATGGCAAAGGATACAGCAATTGTTCAAATGAATACATTGTTCAGGTTTGGATGTATCCCTTTCGTTAATCTCCTCACGCATCATTGAAGTAAATCAAATAAAATACCATTCCAGCTATTTCGCGCAACGCAGCTGAGATACCTAATTGACCTCAAAGTAAACAATGCACATTTTTGCCGCACTAGGTAAAACGTTCCTCTAAGAAAATCGAATATATCAAATCGGGAAGCGAGGGGAAATAATAAAAGAAACAGGAGAAGAAAAAAAAATGTTCGGTTTCAGCAAAAATCAGAAATCCGGGAGAAAATGGGAAAATTATCCTGCTCTATCCAGTTTCCAGGATAAGAGGTGTGGAGGAAGGTGAATGATAACAGGAGAACGCGGAATCTTTTGGAATTGCAGACTGATCAGGCCCGTTAATTAGCAAATTTGCGATCTCCATTTTACAGCAGAATAGGAAGCGAGAACACCAGGACGTATAGTACAAAAGCTCGATTAATGAGGGATCGGGGGAGGTAGAAAAAAAATGAAGTCACAGTTATTTAATGACTCCGTAAAGTGAAAGAGTAGATTTTTCGAAAGTGATCACAAGCTTTCTGGTAGTAAGTAAAGAGTGGTTTGTATTGTCATAGAAATTTGAATGGGTGGAATTTTAATTGATAATGATTTTTTTTTTCATTATTTAGTGTTCATGTTGCGCAAATGGAAATTTTATCCTATTCTGAAGAATGTGGTGAATTAAAGATATTCCTTTTTGTATTTATTTTACTCATAAGGATTTCAATAGTAATTATTCTGGTATTTCTATTTTGATACTATTATTTTCAATATAAATTGGGCTTTAGTTCACGTAATTGTTACTGTTTTTTTCATTCTGTAATATTAAAAGACGTGTAAATTATATAAATATCCAATTTACTACACTTCTTTGAATTTATATAAAATTTAAATATGACATGAAATAAAAATCAAAAATATTTTTTAAAAATCTTTTTACAAATATCATTATAATATGAAACACCGTTATAATATTAGGAATACTTATAGAAAACTATATTTTTCAACCGAATTGTTTAACAAGAATTGCATTCTATTCTATTTAAAGAAAGAATCTGTTTGTATGTTAGGCAACCTAAATAGAGCACACAATTTTTTTTCCTCTCTTCAAATTAACAACTTTCTGATAAGTATCATCCTGTATTTTTGGATTCTGCTTTTCGTACACTGCTTATTAATCGCCAAATAAGTGAATTAATATAAGTCATATTAATAGGCGCTGATAGGCGAATTAATATAAGTCATATTAATAGGCGCTGATAAGCGAATTAATATAAGTCATCCAAATCATGCAAATTGACGATTTTTTCCTCTAAAGCTAAAGGTTGAAAAAAAAAATTCATTTCGTGTAACAAAAATTTAGAACGAAACTTTTTATCGCGATGGAGTAAACTCATTTTTTTATTAGTAAAAAAAATGTGTATAGCAAGTACATAAAAACATACGTAAAAAACACTAACATACGTAAAACTGAAGACTTTTTTCATTCAAAGCTTTAGCTTTTACTAGTTTTCCATGCAATTATTCCAGAAACATTTTTCTATTTTATAATTACAAAATAAATATTATTCGATAGAATTTTTACAATTTGTCTAGAAAAATAAATTTAATTTAAATTTCCTTTTGCAAAACATTTGTTACTTGCATTAAGAGATATAATAATAAAAAGTGATTGAAATAAGTGTTAATTGGATGGGGTTTTTTTTGTTCAATTATTATGACTTTCATTGATAGCTGATGCATAAATACCCAAAAGAAATTAATTTAAATTTAATTCCTTGAACAAATATTTAATGAGGATAAATAAAAGTATATAAGTAAAGGTAAATATTGGAATTTTATTTCGGTAAATAAATATAAGAATATTAAAAATTTATTAAACTTTGTATACGTATGAAAAGGACAAATATTGTTTTGATAAAAAAAAAAAAAAAAAAAAAAATAATTTATAAAAAAAAAAAAAAAAAAAATATATATAAAATAAATATATATATTTTATGTGTATTTGTGTGAATTATATAAATATATCTTAATCACATTACGAAATTTATGACCCAAAATATTGACAATTAATTAAAATTGAATATTTTGTTTTGTAAATCACACTGTATTTCCTAAGGAAGAGTAATAGCGATTTTCAAATTTAAATACTAAGAAGGAGAAAAATAGATTACCACAAAAAGTTGGTTTATTTACATACGCATAAAAATGGAATATTATATATATATAACCATGCGACGGATCCTAATCATGCTCTTTCACTAATCCTCTTGGAGAAATACCTCTTTAACTGTTTGAGTTTAAAACCGTCTTCCATAGACGGAACCTGATTTTATGCGAATTTGAAGGCTATTTAAACCCTAGCAAAGTGAGTGTTAGAGTTAGTCATTACCCTGTTAGTAAAGTGAGATTTGCGAAGTGACTCTCTGAAGTCTTGGTCAAAGGGAGAAGGACGAACCCAAGATAGTCAATTAAATTGATTGCTCCCTCGGCTTATAATCTTGATTGATAGTAAATTGATTGAACCAAATAAAATTGATTATTCAATTCCTACTATTAGCTTGCACTGTCTATATATTTAATTATTTATATATTTGTATATTTATTTATTTGGTGGAATTTTAAAGCGCTTTAATTGAGCTGAAATTTTATATACAGGATCATTTTGGATGACAATACAATAATTTAATTATAATTAATAAAAATTAATTGATTAAAACTAATTATTTAAAGAATTACAAATACAGCCACGTTAGCGACTTGTGTCAAAACTTGAAAAGGTTTTTTTCTCACGTGTTAAAACATTCAGTTGGACTGAAATTAAAAGGCTAATACGATACTTTAATGATAATTAAAAAAAACTAATTACCACTTAATGTTGTGATTCTGTCCTATATTATATACATTTTTATATTAATTGTAACTATTTAATAAAAAGTAGCTAAAATAAAATTTTTCGTTGTTGATCTAAATAGAAATTGACTTAAAAACTATTTTTTTTATATTACTTGTTTTTATAACGAAGTTTGTTGATTTGGTGTTCTAAACTTCACCTGTGACCTCTGGGTCACAGCAAATATAGCTGTTTCCTTAAGTTTATCAAAAAGCAACACTGATCAAAGCATCTTGGTTTTTCCCTTAATATATTTTGTGAGAATTTATTTATATTTAAAACCACCCATTACTAATAAAACTTTTATTATAATATATCTAATTAAAATAATATTTTTTATTTAAGGAAAGATTATCATTGGAAGAAAAAAGCAATTAGATTTAAGGAACTTTTTTCGATATAATTTTTATGAGATTTAAAAGTTTTTTGGCGTTGTGTGTATCATCCAGGTGCAAGTCGCCAATATTGGTTTACTTATCTCTCACGGCGAAGATTAATGTCTATTTTTCAGGATACGTTACCTCGAATTGGATTTCCTCCTCCATTTTCTGCTAGTGTTTTTGGAGCTGAAATTAACTTATCTCGTTCGTGGTATGGAACCTTTAACAGATGTACATATTTTCGGACTATCGGGAATTCTTAAACCAACCTTTTTTTTAAAAAAAATTAGGTACTTAACTCTAATAATCTTTACTATTAACGGATATTGTTTCGTTAAAAAAAAATTCAAGTCAAATTTATTTCAACAAATATGTAGTAAAAAGGGAATACAGAAATTGAATTTCTACTAGAAAAGATTGATTTTATAAGAATTATTCCTTAAATTAAGTATAGTAATCTCTTCTAACTATATTTAACCCTTTATCTACCGACGGTACTTACAAGTACCAATCACTTTAAAATTACATAGAATGACCATTTTTACGAATACGCTGACAGTATTTAACAGGAATATGTAGAGATTCAAAAAAATAAATATTGCATGAAAAAAACTGCAATATATCATAAGATGGTATAGATAAAGGGTTAACATTATACTTTGCAACATTTTAATATTAAACTTTTATGAAAAATTTAAGCCAAAATTTATTTAAATATCGTCATGTGTCACAGTTTCCTAAAAATATTTCATTAGTCTTTGTAACTCATATATATTGAAATGAATATGAAATGAATTATACAACTGATTTACAACAACATGCTGCTGTGTAATTTTCTCTGTTATGTAACTTTGTAATTTATTTTAAAATTGAATCAATTAATTGAAACCTCTCAAAATTCTATTAAAATACTCTTTCTCTCGTTAACAACTATATTTAAACCTTCATGAGACACTGTAGGGCATTTAAACTAATAAAATTATGTTATATTTTGAGTTTATTCTATTCAGTTATTGGTAATTGCTAAATTAATAAGCAATGCTCTTGCTTCAACTCACATATTTACATGGTATTAAAATGTTATCCATAAATAGAAATGGAAATTGACAAACATTCACTCATATGTTTCCCAAAGGCTTACATTATATTAGCCTCAAATTTACACACTTGGGAACAAATGTCAACACCAAAGTCCCGAAAATATTATTTGTCACTTCGATATTTTAAGAGAATCAAAACAAAAAGTAGAATAAAACTACTTAATCCTTTCCGCCAAGAAGATTAAATGTCGGTAAAAGCTTATGATGGTTGAAAGGTTTATTTTATTTATTAAAGATACTAAAGGAATTACGTAGTAAAGGCAGATAAGTTACAAAGTTTTACCAAAATATTAGAGTATATTTCTGGATAAAATCAAAACTTAATACGATTGATAGAATACTTTAGACAGTTAATTAATTTATTGTTAAAAAAGTTGTACATTTAATAACTGGGAAATAATTAATAAAATGGAAAAACTTATTATAAATTCTTTAAAATATAGTTCACCGCATTAAAACCAGTACCTTACGGATAAGCGAATAAAAAAATGAAAATTTTATCAATGTAATCATAATAGACATTTTTATTTTAAAATCTCATTTTACATATTCTCATTGATACTCATTTTTAAAGCTTTTTAGACAGCTTTTTTCTGATAGTACACGAAAGGACTAATTTATTTTCCTTGTGTCCGTTGTTCAAATATTTATATAGTGTCTGTGTGCACAAAAATATTTATACTAGCCCTTACCCACGTTTTAGCTAGGTATTTCATGGTATTGCATAAATATATATATATATATATATATTAAGTTATTGAGTTATCGTATTAAGCTTCCGAATCTGTTTAAAAATATTTTATAGCCCTCGTTTCGTAACTTTAAAAAGACAGGACTCGAATTACTAAAACGGAAGTATATATATTTTTCACACCCCATGTACTTCTCCCTGTTTGTTAGATGATTTCCACAAAACTCGTTTTTAGCGGATCGCTACTCAACAAAAGAAACATGCCTGCCCAATTTCAAATCTAAAGTGTAATAACTGAGGTCTAATAGCCAAGAGAATGTTTGTTTATCTTTGTCTGCAAAAATTAAAATTTTTACGGAATAATTTTATTTTCCTCGAATACTTGGAGTAAAACAGGAATACTGCGTATGTATCAAAATTTGCATTTAATGCACCTAAGCATTAAATGCAAATCAACCGCACATAATGCTTATGTGCAGCATGAGAAAAAAAAATCCTAATTGCATGAGCTTACAGCATGTTCCCATAATAAATCATATAATTTGCTTGAAAAATTTAGGGGTATATACGGTTTTTATACTTTGAATTAGTTGTAATATTTTTAAATAGGTTATTTATGATTAAGTCCTTTTAAGTTATTACCATCACTGATTATGCTATTAAAAAATTTATTACGAGCAATTAATTAAGAATTACTTAACTTTATTTTTACTTACTTATATGTGTGTTCATCCAAATCATTTTTGATAGGCATTGAAGGTTAAAAAGTCTAAGCGAAGGTATTGTCAGAAATAACTGCCTTTTCTCTAATATTATTTAGATAATCGTCGCGTTATAAGCCAAATTCCACAGGAGAACTGTCCATTTAAAAAGTATAGGTGGTATATGTGATGTCACCATCATGGAGGCTTGACAGAAAATAAACCTGAAAAACTAGAGATTCTTCTTGTTTTTAATTTTGTAAACTTTCTGTCATTTATAAAATAAATTCTGCTCAGTAATACGTGATATTAAGTTTGAGTGGTAGCAAATGATATCGTTTCCACATGGAAGTCGTTTGTGATGTTTTTTTTTTTTTTTTGTTTTTTTTTTTGTTTTTTTTGGAAAAAAATGTAACATCATTCCAAAGATATTAAGGGTGGAAGTTTTATAACGTGACGTCTGCTCTGAAATGAAATAAAAACTTAAAAATAAAATTGAAAAATTGCGTCACTTTGGAAAATGTGACAAACTATATTATATAGAGAGAGAGACAGAGAGAGGGAGGGAGGAAGAGATAGAATGTGAACACATTTCATATTTTTACTACTTTAGGTGGATCAACGTAATTTTGAATCCATTTAAAAATAAAAAAGGAAAATTGCATTCCAGAAAAGTTAATATTTGTTCTGTAGCTTAAAAAATATTTTCTAAAAAATGATAAATCAGATTACTAAAGTATTTTCTGAAAAAAAAAAACTTTAATAATTTAAGATATGTATATACTCTTTTTGGTACTTTTAAAGTTCAGTAATGCATGCTATTCAATTTGTGGTCTCTATTCACTAAATATAGCATCAGCGAAAATAATACAGTTATACTTAAAGGCTTATATTTTGGAATATATTTAAGTAGCAAGTAACATTTAAATATAAGTATTTCAGTCTTTGTTGAAAGGTTTATGCATCATAAATATTTTTTAATGTTTTGTATGTAAATTTAACGTTTCACGCTACAATGGGAGGAAAAATATTCTCGATATTTTTACTAATAATATATAGGGAAAGAAGATTAATTAAACTCATGAATATTTTTACTAAAAATATATTTCAAATTTTTATATTTTACAGTAGAAAAAAATCTAAAATTAACGTGAAAAATACAAACCAAAGCTTAAAAACCTCCCGAAATTTCAACTAAAGTATTTTTTTCTAAAATGTTTATGAACATGGGGATTCAAGCCTCAGTGTATCAAATTCTTCTATTTATACATTTAAAAGATTTAAATGCATATTATGTTTTAATGAATCACAAAATAATTATTTTGCCATGTTAAAAGCACAAGATATTTTTTACAAAAGAAACACCTTTTAAACAATGCATATCAAAATTATTAATAAAATAAACAACTCTATAACAAATAGGAATTAGTTACGATATTCCAACAGAAATTCTATATAAAAGATCGCAATTTTTAAGCAGTTTGTGTGTGAGAGAGAGATAAAGAGAGAGAGAGCATTTGCTTAAAACTATACAGTTATTTGATGTATATAATAAAAAATAAGTTGTGTTAATTTTAAGTCTTATCTGTTTTATTAACCTGAAATATTATTACGTTTAAAATGCATTATATAAAAGTCGAAAGGAAAACAAATATTGATAGCTAATATTAAAAATATTCTTCTAGTTCATCTTACAACGTCACAAATAAAAATTCTGTATAGTTTATGCCACTTCAAGAAAACTATACAAGCTTCTTTCTTTTTGAGGATATGGTGGATAAAGAAGAATAAAATAATTTTCTAAAGCCAATTTGCAAAGAGAAGAAAGGAATCAATTCATTTCAAAATTCAAATTCGATCCAATATTCTTGTTAGCATTCTTTGAACATTTTATTTTGCCATCGAGTTAAAATTTAAACCTATTCCAGATAGAAAAATACTGATGGAATTTTCTGGGAATAATATCAGTTCTCTGAAAGATTCGAAATTCCTGTATTTGTTTTTATATATCTCAGCATATTATTATAATAGAAAACAACATTTGAAATTTCATCAATTTCTTAAAAAAGTAGGTCACAAAAAGTAAAAGAAATATTTCTACTCCAATATTTTTTTTTTCCTTCAAAAACTAGATAAGCAAACAGAATAAAGTTGAAAATAAATTTAACATATTGAATTAGCATAAAGATGTCTTAGCTAAAAGTAATTAATGAGTTAATGAAAAAAAAATTAGCAGCTAAAATCCAAAATATTTTTGCTAAGCATTTGAAATTTGTTTTACAGTACATTCTAAGCGATTATTATCTATTTTTTTCTTCCCTCACATTACTTGTATGTTCATATTGAAAAACACATTTTTTCTCTCATTACACCGGCTACTATTTCCTCGCGGTGTGTGTGTGCGCGCAAGATTTAAAACTTAGGTATCTCAAAAGAGGGATAATCTAAAGCTATTGTAATCACATGAAGATTAAAGTATGTTCATTAATCATTCAAAATTCATCAATATATATGCACATATATTCATTATTTATCTTATGATAAAATTATAAAAGAAGACGAAATCCCTAGAACATTATTATTATGATATTCTAATGATATATAATGTGTCGTTATATATTTCATGTAATAAGTTGGCCTTGTTTGAAATTGCAATTTATACTTCACTTTCGTGTGATAAGCTGTTTATGAGTAGAGCCTTACGTGAAAATGAATGCAAGACAGAAAATAAAATGGCGAGCTTCTTCCTTATTGTTTGAATTTTGTCATAAAATATTTGAAAATATTTTTCCAAATTGTATTTTTTCAAATTGTTGACGAACTAAATTCATATACTGCTTCATAGACTCTTCTTTTAAAAGCCATCGATAAATGTAACTGTGCTTATATATATTTCAACAAGGTGTTACTAACAGAGAATAGATAACATTTAGAAAGGTACATCCGAGATAAATATGCTCCTTTTTAATTCGTTAAAATTAGAAAAAAAATTTTTTTTGAAGAGGCTAAAATTTAACTGATATCGTTCTTCAAATGTATTTCTTTTCAGTTATATTGTATTATATTTTTTTAAAAAGTTATTATTTTGATGATATATAATTTAAGTTTACATAATTTATATATATAAAAAAAAGAAATATTGTACTACCTATTCTTTTCTGCCAAACCAAACTCCTAAGAACTGTTATATTTTTGAGCTTGGTTGCGAATTTTGCAACAAAAAAGTCAAAAACACTCCTGTTGTATCATATAACTCTAACAAAGAAAACTTTTCTCTTGAAAGATATAAAACAACAAATACATTTTAGAAGATTTTGATTCATATGCTTTCATCCCCTCTTTCCTTGTGGTGTGGATCTAGGGGCACATATGTACATCGATTTACACTTTTTAATGTATCTTTTTCCAAGAAATCCAGTAAGAAGTTATTTTTATTTTTATTTCATTTTTGCGAGCTCTTAAGGTTTTTGTAATATCATTCTAGAAGCAGAAATCGATGAGAATAAAAATATTCTCGCTGTAGTTTTGTAAGGTTGCTTTCAAATTCAGTTTTAGACAATTTTTATTCAAGCTTGAAAAGTGAGAGAAAACTCAAAATTTATTTAATTTCAGGTTCATGAATAGTATCAGAGGGAGTTTTCAGGCATACCATTATTTTAGAAAAATTTTGAATGAAATGCTTCTACCTTAAGAAAACCTTGAAATAGTTCTAAAAATTATGTAAGGGTACTCTTAAATTTAAGGTTTGCAAAAATTCAAATTATAATGCATGATATGCAAATTCCTTAAAATAACTCATCTTTGAAAAATTATAAGATTTAATCAACTAAACTTATATAAAAACCAAATTATCTTTTTATTATTTGGTATCAACATAAGAAACACCCAATACATTAGAATAGCTATCTTTATCATTGTTCAAGATGAAAAAGCCGATTTACATTTTCAAAATTTTTTAATACTTTTGCCTCTGTTATAAGAAAACTATCTTAGGGCAAATTTCAAGCAAATTATAAAAGTTATGTTCTTTTGAATCAAAAAAAGTAAATAAAATTAATGATGCCTCGTTAAGAAACAAGATTGCAACAAGCTCTGGGATTGGTAAATTATTTTATTTCAGATTGATTTAAAAGCAACATTTCTTATCAGAAAAAATTATTTCTTCCTAATAAAAAAATTAATATGTCTTCAAAAAATAAAGAATAATATATTTATATAATATAGGAATATTGAAACAGGAATAGGAATATAACAGGAAAAGGGACAGGAATAAAAAACATTGAAATATTACTCAAGATACACGTATGCCAAGATTCAAATTATTTATACTCATGTCCAAAAGTTAAGGTAATGCGAGTTCAGGCAAGAGAGAGTCATAAGCAAAACAAATGTGATTTATTTGTAAAGCTTTTTTATTAAACAAAGGGGAAATACAAAGAGAACGTCAGATGCTATATATGTTTGATATTACTAATCAAAATTGAGATTTTTGTTCCTTGGAGCAAATTACGAAAAAAACCTTGTTTACAGAACCAAATATTACATGCTTGGTATGATGATTAATACATAGAATGTTTCCCAGACGATGATGTCATACAGTCCGTACAACGCTTAGGAATGCTAAGTATAAAATTATTGATCTGATCTTGAGGAATACTACACCACTCATCAAGCAATACTCTTCGAAGTTCAGGTAGACAGGTAGGAGGTGGTTGATGGTCTGAAACTCATCGGTCCCACACATGCTCTACTGGATTCAACTCCGAAAAGCTGGAAAGTCTGGAATGCTGGTCAGTACCTCCATAAACACTAATTCTGCACCCATGGCGTCCCAAAATAAACGTACTTGTTGTTCTAAAATGACATCACAATAGATTTGGCCAGTCTGGGCTCAAATATCAACATGCAGGTCAGTTCTGGAACCCAGTGTAATCCCCTC
>BMAV01017139.1:241892-267410 GCA_019973955.1 Trichonephila inaurata madagascariensis | reverse complement strand
ATAAAAAAACTTAAGGATAACTAAGATAACTGTTGAACTAAAACTGTGACGGGCTCACGCGTCTTGTCATTAACATGTCCTTTGGGTTTTTGGGGCCAAAATTAATGGCAACTCTTTTCCAACCAAACCCAAGAAGTGGAGCGTGAAGGAAAGATGCAAATTAGGAAGGTTTTCAATGTCAGAAGTTAGAGTAAGTGGTGTGGTAATTTGAGGAATGTTATGATAATCAATTATTCAAGCGTGAAGAGGTTGTGACGTCTCTCGCGTCCTTCTGCTAACATAACTCCTATGTTCTTTGACGGCCACGATTAATGGCAAAACCTTTCCAACCCAATACCAAGAAGATAAACGAATGTAACATGTAAATGAGATATACTTTAAAAGGATAGAAGCTTTGATGATAAGATATAGCGCGGCAAGTTTAGAGATAGCTTAGTGTGGAATCTTTCAGATCAAGAGTTAGCAGTCCGATAGCTTTGGAAGGAATAGAAGTCTATTGTAAAGAAGTTGGAATCGTCGTATATAAAGTGACATTATAGATATCTCTCAATCACTGTAGGAAGGAGATCTGCAAAAGGTAATATTTAGGTATAGGAAGTTAGATGAATCGGTTTATTTATTATAATTAAGATAAATGTTCTAGTTGCGTGATCTGACTTAAATACAAGGTTTAATTGGGTGTTAACTCTCACTTTAATTAAAGTTGTCAAGTAGAATTAAGTAATATAAGTTATTCTTAATAAAAGTTGTATTAAGAACCAACATGTCTCATCATTTTGATAATCCCACACCTCTAGCTTACGCGGATCCGGAACGACATAGTCATCATAGGATGGCTATGTCGCAAGGTTTTAGAAAGATTAAGGTTTCAGCTAACAGAAGTTATTCCTGACATAGAGTCATTAGGTCAAGGTGCATACCATTGCACTCTAGTAAATACGCAACTTCCAGTAGAATTGGATCAGTCGATCGAAATTAAGGTAGGAGTGACTATTTAATATTATTATCTGTGATAGTATTGGAATTGAGTTTAGGCGAGTTAGTTATTGATAGTGGTCCGGGTTACGTTATTTCGGTAATATATATATACATATATATTGTGTATTTAACCACCGTAGATTCTCTCTCATATATTATTATTATCTAATATGTTAGATGTTTAAGTTTTAAGATCTTAATAAAGTCAAATTAAGATCATGGCATCTTCTAGTTCTTCCGTTATTCCTACACCTCTAACTCACACTAAAAATCAAGGAGAAGGGCGTCCTTACAAAACTATCAAGCAAGCATAGTCCATTCAAAATTAAATTATTTTTAATTAATTCTATAAATAATGACAAAATGCTTATCATGAGATCAAAAGTTTCACTGTATCGATACTGAGGAGAAAAAAAATATGAATTTGAACAATTAACTCCGATATCATTGTCTTTCAATTAGTGGTTTTATTTGGAAAAATTATTTGTACCCCTTTTAAGCCACCTTTTGCAGAATGTAAAAATAATAATTATCTACAGATGAAATTTTTATTTAATGTGCGTAACGCTTCTTCCTGATATTATCATTATTTTTTTATACTAATATTGTTTAAACTTTTACTCTTCGAGAAAAGAAGTCTGTATCTTTTTCCTTTCACTCACCTGGTAGAGTACCTGAATATACAGGGAATATGAAAGCTTATAAACATGTAATTATATGAGTATTGTTTTTTTATGCAAAATATAAATACATTAAACTTAGAATCACTTTGATTTAATGCCTTGCATGGCAGTTTTTCGAGTCTTAGCAAAATTGTATTCATGCATTCCATCCATTTTTCAAAGAGATTTTAAAAAGTCACATTTACTCAAAAGCTTATTTAGAACTAGCGGTTGTGAGTTATATAGACCAGGTGGCTTGGAGTGGGTGGAGCGTAGCTGTCACCACACTCAGACCCCACTTGGTCTTTCTCGATGAAAGCCATATGTAACGGGGATTCAGTCTTAATCTTGATCTTGGCTTCGGGCATAACTAGGTGTGCCGTTGTTTACTAGGATTTTTTCCTGATTATTTCAGCCTAATATTCTAACTTGGTAATTTAATTTGTTAAGGTATCCGACTAGGTTGAAAAAGTGCTTTTAAGGTGTTTGATGTTTGGTGTTGTTTGGGTCATTAGGGATAACAGAAATTAATTATTGAGGGAGAAGGACTAATACATGAAACTACAGAGTTTTTTTTTAAGTTCTTATTATAGCATTTACTATATGTAACTAATAAAAATATTTTTTTTTAATTCGTTTTTTGAAGAATGAACTTTTCATGATATGTGCACGAAAAATGGGATATTTTCTAAATAATCCAATCAAATGCAAAGAAATGTATAACATATATGCTATGGGACCTTCAGAGTGTAACAAACCGCAGGTTTTAAGACAGCTACATTTAATAACGTTTTACAGCCATTTTTAACTTAGAACATGCAGTAATTTTGACGAAAAATCATGACCATCAAATTACTAATAAAATATTTATTTCTTAAAATATTTTTTATCCTGCGGTTTGTGCCACTTCAGAGGGATCAAGAAGTATATCAATGACGTTAAAATTGCATATTGTGCAATTTATTTTTATTTATCAAGTTTTTCTTAACTTTAAAAATGTTGCTAAATTTTCCTAAAAATAATTTTTTTTTTCAAAAAACAAAAGGGGGGGGGTGCGATATAAATGTTAGTTATTTAATAATTAAAAATTTTTAAGCCTATTTATGTTCATTAAAACGATAAAATTATTCAGAAAATCAATTTTTGAAAAATTTACCTCCGAACCTAGTCTTATACCTTAAAGCTTTTTAAGTTTTGTTTTATTTAAATTTATTATTAATACCAATAAATCCAGGAAAATACAAACTTGAACTCCAGTATTATTTGAAAAATACCACAAACACACACGCGCACCTTTAATGTTATTTTTCACTAGCAGTTGCAAATGCTATTAAGTAATATGGGATTCTATTTTTTTTTTTTTTTTCTTTTTTCGTTAGCACATAATTTTTAAAAAAATTCTTGTACGAATATTTCCAAAAAAAACAAAAAAACATTCAGTTTATTTTTGCGTTGTTTTCACTTAAAATAGCATGTAGGCTTAATTTGATTTTGTTTAACATTAACTTTAATCAAATTTGTATAGTAATACGGGCATTATTTTTCTCTCTACCTAAGAAATTGGATGATATGTGATTTGTCGCAGTTTTTCCATATAGCAACATGATAACTTTTAGATAAGGTGAGCTTAAGCTCAGTGGTTGTTACATTTCCACTTATTTCTTCTTTTTAGAAGCAAAGATCGACTACAGGATCTAAAGATGTTCGAGCTTATGACTCACGTCAATGGATTATGAAAAATACTGTTAAAAAGCATGTTTTTTTTTTTTTTTTTTTTTTTTAATTTTATTCGTTGAGTTGAGGATTTTGTCACTAGGTTACAACGAATGGGCCGTATTAGGATATAAGTTTCTTTTGACATTTTTCTGGTTCAGGATTTTGTCGCTGGGCTACGAAAAATTAGTTCTTCAGAACGAGGTTAGTTTGAGTTATTCGTTGTGCTCATGATTATGCTACTGGGTTAGGAAGAAAGAGTTGAATCAAAAGCTTGAGTTTCTTTTGTTACTCTTAGAGCTCATGATTCTACTATTGGTTACTACTAAGTGACTTTTTCCCTCCATTCGGCGAGCTTAGAATTGTGTTCTTGGTTTTAAAGAAAGAGTTGCGTGGAAGTATAAATTTCTTTTGCCATTCATCGAGCTCATGATTCTGTTACTTATTACAAAAAATAAGTGCTCTACAGCGTGACTTTTTTTTCTTTTCCCTCCATTCGATGAGCTTAGGATTGTGTTACTCTGCTACAAAGAATGAGTTCCATTACAGTGTGAGTTTTTTTTTTTTTGACACTCATTGAAGTTTCTTTTGCAATTCATTAAGCTCGTGATTCTGTTACTGTGTTTGTGAAGTATTGTTGTGACGGCTCACGCGTCCTTTCTCTAACATAACCTCTGTGTTCTTTGACGGCCACGATTAATGGCAAATCTTTTCCAACCCAAATCCAAGAAGTGAAACGAAGGATAGATGCAAATAAGATAACCTTTAAAAAGACAGAAGTTTTAGTAAGCGCGATATCAATTTAGAGAAAGTTCAGTTCAGAAAAGGCAGAAGTGTAAATTGACGGCCTACCCAAGAATCACGGAAATCTCGCCATCAATTCAAGGTACATACCATTGTACTCGAGCCTAGATGAATATCTGAAGTTGACTGGACCGTTGCTTAGAATTCAAGGTAGGAAGATTATATTCAGAATTCGAATATATTATTAGGATTGAGATTAGACGGATATAATATAATTATATAGATAAGTGATCCAATTCCGCGATCTGTGTTAACTACGGCTACGTGTTTTGGTTTATTCTCACTTAATACAAGTTTGTTCGATATATAAGCAATTTAAGTTAAACTCTTAATAAAAGTCATATTAAGAATTCTAAAATGTCTCATCATTTCGAGAATCCCACACCTCTAACTTAGGCTGAAACCCCACGATATGGTCGACAAAGATCGACCATATCACATTGTTTGCTTTACAATAATTATCTTCAATATTCGGTTTCATTTAAAACTTAAGTTAGGTATAATTCCTAAGTTTTGGTTATGCGGAATTTTTCATTAAAGTTACTCTCGAAGTTACTAAGCTATAGAAAAAACGAACTGATCTTTTTTTTTTTTTTTGAGGATTTTTGAAAATAAATAATACGCTGTGTTGTTAATTAGCCTTTAAGGTATTAAATTAATCACGATTCAATACTTTCCAGAAATTGATACTATCTGCAGAAAAACATTCTAAAAATTTAGAATGTTGGAAAAATTCGCTGAAATTAGTTTACATGTAACCTACGTCATTATGTAATAACTACATATTAGAATATTTTCAAAAAAAATTATTATAATAATAACAATTATCAGGAACGGCCATTTGGGTACACCCCTTAATGAAGTATCGTCCCTCTTGGTTCCCCTTACCTTATAATAACTCTTAGGTTTTTTACTCGTCACGTACCAAATTTTATTAGCTACCTAACCTCCAACTCGTTATCTATGCGAGACAGGTCGAATAATTATGAACCCTCATAACTCAAACGGTCAGTGGGTTGCATACACTTTTAGCGGAGAAGATCATAATTCAATCAGTAATTCAACGTATGCATACAAACGAGTAATGTTTATAAAACTATGCATCTACTCGATACAACACATTCTCACTGAATGAAAACTGCACTCAGCAGTAATTAATTCTTGATTTATTCTTTTTTTAAACCTGAAACATGCAGCATTACAAACAGTTGCTTCCTTCCCTTAACGTACTGAAAGTTCAGTAAATTGGTTCATTTAAATATTAAACGCATATATTCATTTAAATGTTTACATCATTTGAAATATGCATTGCATGTTAAGTATGACAATTATTCACGATTAAAATGGTTTGTGTAGTAAAACTAAGTGAGAGAAAAAAAAACTTTTTTTTTTCGAGAGTTCGAAGAGAATCTCTCTCTCTTTATATATATATATGTGTGTGTGTGTGTAATAATTCCCTCTAACATACTTTTAATTAACTCTTTAATGATCTATAAATAATCTTTAATTCTTAAGTTTAAAAATAAGCATTGTAATCTTAATCGTAATCGGCTAAACCGATTTCCGTATCCCGCGCATTTTAGCCAATCAGAACTACTATTACGTAATAGTCACGCGCTTGTGCACTGTTGGTATATAAACACAAAAATCTCATGTAATCGCGCTCTTTCTCTGCTTGCCACCATCACGTAAGATTGTAAATACTTGCTGTTTTTTTTGTCTTTGTGTTGTGTCCTCCAAAATGCCGCTGTCTATTCAATGTTGAAATACAACGTAATTGTGCTTTAATCTGCTGATGTGTGCTCATAATAAAGGAGGTAAAGCTATTCTGAAGACGTCGTTTTCATCAAAAAGGATAATCACATACACCGGCCAACACTACTTCAATATATTTCATATATATATATATGTGTGTGTGTGTGTGTGTCGCACGAAATCAGGAATTTGATCAAATCCCTAAGGGATATAATCATTCGACGTGATATGTTAAAATAACGTTTCTTCAAGGTCATTTCCCTGATGAAAGTAAAGGATTTTATCAAGCCCCTCAACACTTTCTATAAAATGATAAAATGAACTAGCCAGGATTTGCATTGACAAAAGGCTGTCCAGGGGGAGGAACCTGGGGCCGTACAAATCCTTATACTTCCCAACTAAACAGGCAGTACTATCGATACCCCCAAATATCAATCCCATATCCATAAGATTAACATTGAAATTGATATTTCAGTGTGATTATATTTACTAATGATGACTTGCTTTTGCAGGTCATCATTAGTAAATAAATTATGAAGGGGGAGGGGGGGGACAGGCCAAATCGATCGACACCAACGCACACGCTTCCCCGGTTTCCTGTTACACATTTTCGTCCCTTTTCATGAAATCACTCGCCCAAATATCCAGCAACCGAGAGGAAAGAGGTTACACATAAAGAATACCAGCCTAATTTTCTAATTATTTGTTAATTAGTTTCCATTAAATAATTTCTATTTTATTGAATATAGTTGTATTACTTACTTCTACGTTTAATAATGCACCATATTTGCTAAAAAAACACTTTTAAATTCTTGAGAATATTATTTCTTCATTTCTCTGAAACAGATCAGGGAGTTTTCCAAATCCTCTACTTACATCAGGGAAATGACCTTGAACAGACGTTATTTTAATATCCCCCGTCAATTGATCATATCTGTTAGGGATTTGATCAAATTCGTTATTTCATCGTTTCCCTGCGACATATATATACTCTCACGGCCTAATTTTTCAATAGGGTTCCATTTTTCTATTATGTCGAAACTTTCTACTGGAGGAGGAAGGTGGATCCATTGATGGAAAATTGGTGGGTTAAGGAAAGCATTCCTAAATCCTAATTAACTGTCCAGCCTTAGAAATCATCATTGTTCTCCATTTTAGTATATGGACTCTTTCGGTATTTTAAATTTTAATAGTTCAACTCCTCAGATTCTTTTACTTTCGGTTTTTATCTAATCTTAGTAGGATATTCATTTGCACTATGTATTATATATATAGGCTTATTCTCTACAAACAAGAGATAACATCAAAACAAACACATTCGAAAACCACATAGACAGTAGGAAAATCACACAATGAAGGACATAAGAATAACCGAGTTTAAAAATTATAAAATGGATGCTGCAATGTTATAAACATTACTGACAGGACAGCTAATATATAAAATAATTTATATAAAAGTGGGTTTGAACATGTTTTTTGGCCAGCCAACCTTCCCCCTTTATGTAAATAACACTGAGCAAAAACCAATAGAAAATAATGGATAGGAATATCTAAATCCATTACAAGATAGAGGTAACTTACCTAAAATTGCACTTACAAATGAAAAGCCCGCGCGAAATCTGAGTGCAATAAATAATTTATTGCCAGATTCTGTACCCTAATGCAGATTTAAATCAAGTGAAGGGCTGAAATGTAGCACTTAACAAAAGTATAAAAAGAATGGAAATAAAAATTATTAAGAGTTGCAAATTATAGCATAATTTTAATAACACTAGAGTAAATATGAATAAAATAATAAGTAATTTTATCTAATATTAGATTATGGAGATTACTATAAAATTTATTACTATAAAATTAAATATTTCATAATTATAGTTATAAACTATTATCAATCTCAGAATTTTTAATCCTAACTATTTTGAATAGCTTTATTCATATAACTATTAATAAAATTAATTGGGTATTTCTGATTTAAGCAATATTTAGTAAAATGTTTATAGTTACTTATAATGTCTGATTTTTTTGACTCCAGAAATTTATTATGTTTTATATAATTAATAACAATATTTCTGAATATAGAGAAACATGTACATTACTCTCCCAATGATGAACTTTCATAATATTGAAATTAAATTCTTTTCCGTTATCATAAATATTTGAAACTATTACATTATCATTTAATTTGACATATATGTCTAGAAAATTTGCTTCATTGTTGTTATTATTTGTTTTTCTGTATTAAATTAAGACATTGTGGATAAAAATTAATGTTAGGTATAAAATTGTCTTTGTTTGCCAAAAATTATTATATCACCTGTATAACGATAAATATAATATTTAGAATTATTAATGTAACTACTTTCAAAATAATGTAAGTATAAATTGGCAAGACAGTTGCTCGCAGGGCCACCTTGTGGCAAACCTTTAATCTGCAGATAATAGTTACCTTTATGATATATATAGTTCTCTTTAAGTACAAACCTAAGTAGTGAACCAAATCTATCATAATTAACATTATTAAATAAATTATTTTTATGTAAATTTACAATTATATTAATCAAATAATCAATATCAATAGTGTTAAAGAGATCTTCAAAATCTAAACTATAGACTGAATAATTTTTTTTTATCTTTCATTTGTTCAATAAGTGATTTACTATTTTTAAGAATGGCTGTGGATTTAAGATTATTTATTGTATCATGCAATATTTCATGGAGAATTTTGTCTGTTTTGCTGATATATGTATTAAAACCATTTGTAACTGTCCTAAATTTAACTGGGTCTTTATGAAACTTGGGAGTAAGAAATATATGTGGAAATTTAAAATTATTATTAATTTGAATTCTTAACTGTTTATGAAAAGCCAAGATACGTTTATTTATTTCTCTATCAGAAACAAAAGACTTAATAAAAGCTGTATTATTATTGAAATAATTGTTGATCATTAAATTATAATAGTATTTACATATGAAGGCAAAATTTCCCGGAACTTTATCAACATAAACTATAATAAATTTATTTTGCAAATTTTTAATCTGATTTTTAATATTATTAAAAAAGATTTTATTATCTGTACCATAGTTATATTTATTAAGCTGCTGTATAATTTTACCTTTGAATTCTGTGAAAGCCTCTATAGGTATACTATATTTAATAGCTATTTTGTATATAAATTGCTAAATATCATTATATAACTGATTTTTTATAATTTTATTATTATTCGAAATCATTAATCTACAACTAGTAGTACCTTTAATCATTATGTTTTTCTAAGATTATTTTCTTTTACAATATTGAGGTCACCAGTAACAACATGCTTGTGATGTTCATCTATGAACTCTTTAAATTCACTATATTTACATATTAAGTTATCTTGCTTTATAGGCACATTATAGTTAAAAATTGATCTACCTATTTTTTTTAAAATAAATCTACCTATTTTTTTTTATTTTTATATATATATAAGATCGTGGCGATGATTGGTAAGGATTTCTTTAAATATGATCATATTCAATTACTGATGTTATATTTGCCTTGGTGAGGCTATCTTTTGTTGACATATACTACAATTTATTATACATTTAGACACACACTCAAATATGGATGACAAAACAAAGAACACGTAGTACAAATCAACCCACGCGTGTACTACAAGGCGAGGACAATGAGCGGGTAAACCTCTCTTGGAAACCAGAGCATTTTTTTATTTAGCGACAACCGGAAGTTTCCAATTCCATATGACTTCCATGGAACGGAGCTTGTGATTAGTGGAAAGATATTGTACGATGGATTCTAATGCAACCTTACTTAAAAACGCTGAGATATTAGTTTTTAAAAAATACAGCCATAGTTAAACCCCGTCAAGTGAGCAGGCTACTAAAATATTTATGCGTGAGTCCCGAAGGGTCGGGATCATTACAAATTAAAAGTGGTTTAATATGGAATTAAGAGGAATTAATACATATATATAGGATAGTGACTCACTCATAACGAGATCTCTGGAACTATTAGACCTACAGTCTTGAGTTTTGTCAGCAGTATTTGTTTTAATGAGTAAAGATCCACTAAGAACAAATTCTTCAACAATCGATTCCCAAGGGGGAAGGGTGAGCTTTATAGATAAAATTGCTGGTTTTAAACTATTACACCTACATATATTATAAATTGAGTAAACATTTATTTATTTATTTTATTTTGAGTAGGATTTCATTTTGAGGATTTTGAAAAAATCGACTCTCAAGGGAGATTGCGGAAATGTTAAATGATTAAAAAAATTCATATTTTTGAACTATTAGATTTACTTAGTAGACATTTGGCAAGCATGTTTCTTCTGTTAAAAAAATAATCCACTGTGAGCGAATTTAATGTAAAATGCTCTTAACAGAGGTTTCGGGCACGGGCGCGCCCCCCCACAGTTACAAATCCCTGTTTTTGAATTATTACAAATATATTTTTAATGAAAAAATGGAGAATAATCGTTTATTATTAGGAGAAACAAAATAATCTAAAAATTCTCATTTTATTTGATTAAATGGATTTCTATCAAACAAACATCAAGAAGAACTCAAGCAATACTCTTTTCAGACAGACAATTTAATGAGTACAATTGAAAAAGATAAACATATTTTTGATAATTTGAATGGAGTAAGCGGACGTCACACTTTCTGAAATACACAAATGGACAAAATAACGCCCCTGCATTTGAGAATTTTCTTTTACTTCATTAAATCTCAAAACCGTAATACACAAATTAAAAATTACTGACAAATACTTTTGACAAAATACATTTTCAGTCATCAGAACATCCGTAAAAAAACATGACAGAACTTTACAGACTTGAATTGAGTGCTAAAATACAGAATAATACAATTTATTAAAAATGCATTTCACTTACTTTAATACTAAGGCAAGAAATATAAGCCGTCTTCGAATACGAGAAAAAAAAAATATTCTAATTGAATTTACGCATCAAATCTGTAAAACACGAATTAAAAATGCACTGTAATTTAATAAACTAAATAATTTAAACCCTGAAGCAAAAGAAGTAACATTTGACAAGCTCACTTTTTTTTCTGCCAACTCAACGAACAAATAAATTACGTATTGTACCCTGCAACAATTCGATCTCATTCAAAATCATTATTTCTTCGTCGGAGCATTGAGTAGCGGAGATGTAGAAAAAAGTCAGTTGCAATCATTATTAAATTTTGTCCCAATTATCCAGAATAAGAAAGCATTTGCGTACTTTTTGATAAGAAATAAGCTCACGGTTTTGACATAATAGTTCTTTCAGAAGGTGCATTTGACGCAATCAGGGGGAGGCTCATTCGAACAAGATTCCAGCCCCCTCTACACAATTATGTTTCCAAAAAGAAAAGCAAATTTTGACTGTGCAAGTAAAACCTCATTAAATTTATGGATTAAGGCATAAAGCAATGAGACACAAAAGATACGTTCGTGTACTTTGGCTTAAAAAAACGGGAATAGCACGGAATGAAAAGAATTGGTTAGTTTCTCTTTTTTTTATCAATTGCAGAAACCTGCTTATTATTTGATAAACATTGTCCAACGGACAGGTACAAAAAGGAAAATGAATCATCGTGCTGTGCTCATTTTGTAAGTCATTAATCATTTAATTAACTTAGAGAGAAAATAAAAGGAATTTAATTAATTTGACGGTAAATATTTAAAATAATTGCATTATGAAAATAAGTTTTTTTAATGCGAACGTTTATTACCATGAATAGAAAAACCTCAAACTTTGACAATGACAGATACAAGTAAACACTGAATTTACAAAAATATTATTTACACTTTGTAGTTTATTTTAAATAAAAAATACGTCACTCGTTTTTATTTATTTATTTATTTTTTATTTTTGTAAAAATTATGTGTAATTTGATGTTTTAAAATTTTTAAAGAAAAATTCGCAATAAATTTTTATCGTAAATATTCGCATTTATTTTAACATACAGTTAAAAACTTATTATTATTTTTAAATCATTTACTACAGTAAAATATTGTACAAACTACTATCTACAAAAATATACAAGAAACTATATTCGAAATGTACCTGTATTAATATGTTACAAACAAGGACCACTTGGACATAAATTTAACTAATGGTTATACGCATATGGAAAGCAGAAGGAAAAAGGAATGAAAAATTGTTTTAAAGTTCTGAAAACTTTATAAAATTTTCCCCAAGATTATAGCTATTTGAATAAATGATATCTGCAAAACAGAAACGAAAAGCACTATAATAACTCATCATAGGACATAATACATATTTGAGATTAATATTGCTTATGCTTCTCATGAACTGTCACTGAGAACAAAGTTTAAAATATTGAACAAAAGAAAACAAGATTTTTTTCCTTTAATACACAATCGTTTTTGTCGTGAATCTTGTAAATTATGCTCATGGGCCTATTGAATATTTTCGTTTGCCCCCAGATTCCCATTACATATAAAACATGTCTTCTTTGTGAATACAAACATTTGGTTAGTCTTTCTTTTCCAGCAAAAATAGAATATTATGCTTGTTCTTTACTATTACTCACCTTAACTATCGATTCTGTAAAATGGCACTTTCTTTCTTTCTTTCTTTTTCATGTATAGCATTCAAATATGTAGAAGAGGGAGACGTATTTGACCTTCAAACCACAGTTGTAAGTCAAATATTATTCGTGTTATATTGTATGGTGCAGGTTTATAATATAAAGAAATGTTATACTTAGATTTTTTTTAAAGAAAACACACTATAGATTTTTTTTTGTTAAAGTTCACCTTCATGTGAGTCTTGCGTGACTATATAAATTTAATTATTTTTCTGAATAGCATGCAACTTTATAAGTCACACTGACTAGCAAATTTATTTATTTATTTACGAAAATTGAAATGTTCTTTTTTTCAGTCACTATTTTTCTGAATAAATTAACTCTTATTTTTTCATGTATATTTAAAAATTAATTAATTAATTTATAACAATAATTTTCTTATAACTTCAAAGCTTCGAAAGTATGAAATTGAGAATACTGAATTACAAATTAAGCAGCGAAATCTCTTTAACGAATGCAGGAACAGCATTTCTTTCCTTTAAACATCCGAAAAAAATAAGCGTATATTTAGCGCAGAATATAAAAAGATGTGTCTCAAATATTGATGTGTTGCATGATTTGAACATTCTTCCCAATATCGGAGCAAAAACAATTCTTACAATGTGAGGCATATGTATGTCAGGGGTGTCCAACCCAAATGACCTTGCGGGCCACTTTGGAAAAGTATCATAATCTCGTGGGCCACACATAAAAACATGGTCCTTTACATCAGATTTGGAAACAAAAAAAAATCATTTATTGGAGTGAAAATTTAAAACAGAACGAATTATTATTATTGTTTTCATTATTTCTCATGTATATAGACATAGATAATATAATAATGTTTATATAATATAATAATGCAATGATCAAATAATGTTTAAAATTTTGCATTTGCCATTTTCTTGAAAATTACGGTGTTCCTTTTGAATTGATCTTTCGTTACTCATTGTTGAAATTTGATGTGCTGTCGTTTGTGCAAACTATTAAGTATACATTGCCCTTTATCTTAACCATCCTCAATATATATTTTTTTAAACTTTAAGAAACATCTCTGTGACTGCGTCTTGCTTTCTGGGCACTCCAAACAGAAAAGGAGGAGGAGAAATGAAAGTCGCACACACAGAGAATCATGTTCCATCCATAGTAAAGTATATGCATAATGCAATTCGGAATTTATTAAAAAAGTAATTTATTATAGTAAAAGCAAATGTAACTGTTTGATAAAATATAAATGTACTTCATTCTAAAGGACATTTCTATTATAAAAAAGTATTTATTTTAAAAAAAGAACAAGTAACATGCAAATACATTGTAGATTTATATATATATATATATATATATATATATATATAAAAATTTCACCTCAAATAAATTTCAAAATGAAAAAACTTTAAAAATCTGATACTTAAAATGTTTTTAAAAAGAGTCGGCGGGCCACAACTTACGTACTCGCGGACCGAATGCGGGCCGCGGGTCGCTTGTTGGACATCCCTGATGTATGTAATAGTGGCGAAAGTATTTACAACCTTGTTATACAAAGAACGGCAACGAAAAGGCATTTATAGGAACACTTTTTAAATCGTACGACAACATTTATATTTTTGTTTATTGCAACAAATATTTAAAGTACAAATGGAAATTAGTGTGCAAGGTGAAAAAGGTTCAACTTTTTGTGTAATGCTTGAAGATGACTTCTTTCTGATCTCTATTTGTAATACTTGCCATTTTCGAAGATCCTAAAAGTCATTGCACATTTTTTTTTTTGCTCTTTGATCCGCTTATTGCATTACAACCCTAAGCAGATATGACATTTATAACTGGAATACAAACTGTAATGAAAGAAGAGTGAGGCCCAACTTGCATTTTACTCGTTTTTGTGAATACTATTACATGATTCATCGTCTTTAAAAGGCAGTAAATCACAATATATTATGGAACTCTTTCTCATTAGATTTTCTTCTACGAGAAAATAATAGCATACACACGCACACTTGTCTCCGAAAGTTTGTGTACAGGCAATCATCTTGCGAGTTTATGCTATAATTACTATTACAATCTCGCTTTAGAAAATCAAAATACTTGTCAGCAATTCTTCTAAATTTCCTTATTCATACAACAGCAACACAATTCACCTGAACGAGAAAAAACAAGAATGACCACCAAATAATCACCAACCATCCGCGCCAAAAGTCTGCGTACACTTAAAAAGAAGAGCTTTTAAAGACCTTTTATTGTAAAATAAATGCACTAAATCGTGTTTTTAAGTAATTATAAGCTTCTTTTACGATTTATTTTGGATTTGAGATGTGAAAGCATTTGTGGTTCTATGACAGGCAACAGAATAAAAATCAATATATTATTGAAAGAATAGATCTTCGGAAAGGGGGGGGGGTTGTTTAAAGCAATTGTTGAAATTGTTAAAAAGGGACATTCATTGATTCAAAAAGTGTTCATAAACTACAAATCAACTAAAATTTTAACGTCCAAGCCAAGATCCGGCAGCCCGTCTGCAGTGTCACCTCGAGAATCGTGCTTTGTAATACTCTCTATAAAAATAAATCCAAGACTATCGGCTTCACAAATAGCTGAAAGTGTTGCTAAGATATTTAAAAAAAAGAGTGACTTTAATTAAAATTCGAAGAAAACTGAAAAAGGAAGACTATCATGCCCAAGTTGCACTCAAGAAACCATTTATCTTTCGAATAAACAGAGCTAAGAGAATGACCTTTGCCAAAAAACACCTAAATAGGGCACATATTTTTTAGAAAAATATAATATATTCAATTGAAGATAATTTTTGTAATTTAGCATCAAAAAGCACAAAAATATGCCCGCAAAAATTCCTGGACAGATCTTAAGAAAGAGTACCTTTTTTCGACAATCAAACATATGGAGGAAGAGGCATAATGTTTGGGGGTGCATTGGAATCTTTTCGGCTGGTAATCTGGAATTCATTGAATTAACAATGTACAAAATTGGTTACTTGAACTCATTGAATTAAAATATCAGGACATATGCCGAAAAATTTGCCGTGAGTAATGATTTTTACTTTCAGCGGCACAAAGGTACAAATCAAATGACTCAAATTGTGAAGCCATGGCTGTTCTGACATGTCCCAAACCAATTCCGAAAGTCAACCTAGTCCCCAGACCTAAGCACAATACAGCATTTGTGGCATTTACTCGAGTGAATAATCAGGGAGAACGTAATAACATCTAAAGAATGCTCAAATCTGTCAGAGTAGAAGAAATGAACAAAAAAAATATCAACAGATGAAATAACTAAGCTAGTTAAATCCTTGCCAAATATGTTGAGAAAGTTATAGAAAGAACGGAATAGCTTAAAAAGAATTAACTTTTAGTTACAATCCATTATTGTAAAGGGTTTTTCCAGTGTAAGCAGACTTTTGAAGCATATGATTTGTGTCGTTCTCAAGTTATAAATATTTTTATTATTTTATGTAATATTCAAGTGATTGTTGCTTATACTATTTGAATTAACGAAGTTAGAGGATTCAATAAAAAAAAGTATTGATGCCGAAAGACTTCATTTAATTAGCGATCTTTGCATGCATATGATACATGTGTGTGTGTGATCGCCTGTACTCAGACTTTTGGAGGTAAGTGTACATATTTACATTAGCATCTGTTAATGATGAGATGAGTAGAAATCGTTAATATTAAAGTGAACACCTGTAATACCAAAGTTCAATATAGGTTCTCACCCTGTAGTGGCTTATCATATAACTACCGTAAAATCTGGCGTATAACGCGCCCCATACTTTCAGGATGTATTTTTTTTAATTTTTAGGTACATTCGCCGTATAACGTGCACCCCCATATTTACGACAGAACGAGAAATGTGAGTGTAAAATTTTGGTATATTTTTAAGCTATTTATTACAGACTTCATTCTAGGATTTTGAAAAAATAGTATACTTTTAGAGTCAGAATCCTTTAATTTCATTAGGTATGTCATTTCTTTCAAATAAACAGTATTCCGATCTATGTAGAAATCTAATTTTTCTTACGCTCTTATCTTTTTTTTTTATCTTTGAAACTATCACATTTTATATCAGGAGTATAACGCACACACGTTACGCCAGATTTTACGGTACTTATTTTGATATTTTAAACCAAGGTTTATTATTTAGAACATTTTTATTTATTTTTCTAAAAATAAACGATCTTTTATTGCATTATTAGAGATATACATTATTTAATAAAAAATATGAATTTCAATATCAAAAACAGGTATTAAAAGAAAATTTCTTTTTAATACTTAAACCTAACAGTTTCTCTGTAAAAGTTAAAAATTAATTTATTCGAAAAATAGATTCGAAAGAAATATATTCAAAGTTTATGAAAGTTCAATTATTTTATATATATAAAAAAAAGTCCAATGATTTTATTTAAGAAAAAATAATTTTAAAACAATTTATTTCGTATTATGTAGTTTAAATCAAAACCACCTTTGATAAAAATCAATCATTTTTCTTAACTTAGTAATAATTAGTGTCGGAGAGTGGGAATAGTGTTTTATATTTAAAAGTCTTTGATGCACCATATTTACTTCATTCAAATGTATTAAAATACTTTAAAATAAATGAAATCTTCGCTGATAGCATTTTGTTTGGAAACCTGAATTAAAAAAAAAAATTACATTCTCTTCATAGAAAGCTCTACTGGATTATTGTTCAGGTGGAAAATTACATTACAGCGAAATCTAAGACAGTACAGATTTTTGCTAGACATAATTTTGCCATGTTATTTTAGTATTAGAGTAACGTGCTGCCATCTATTATTTATTTGCGGAAACTTTAAATCTGGCTAATATGAAATAATGCACAGATCATGTTATTTCGTAATATATTTCTAGTAATACATTTAAAAAACGAAATAGAAAATAACTTACTGAACTAATTATTTTTTCGAAAGTAAAGGTAGGATTATTTGTTGTAATATTTTTTTGCATTTTCTTATGGAGTTATTTAAGCATTTTGTATCAAAATATTGAAATGCTATGATTGTGTATTTTTCAGATTTCGATCAGAACAATAAAATAAAATTGCATTTTCTTTTTCTTTTTTTAAAAAAAAAATAGAATGTCGGACTTTAAAGCTATTTCAAATTTGTTTACCCTAAATAAGAAGTATAGCACATCAGAGTTCCTAAAAGCTGTTATATTCCCTTACCTTGCATAAATACTCAACAATTTTTGGCACACATTTTACGTCTCAAGAAAATAATTTATAATGCTTAAATTTAAATTGGTCACGGTTTTTTTTTTTCAGACAAAATCATTTGGAAGACTTTTTGCTCTGACATGTCTACTTCAAAAATATGTAAGATGCATATTTACAAAAACATTTTAAAAACTCCTGAACTGAAACAATTATACAACTTGTTTTATAATTGTTTCAAATATTTTTCGTTTTACAAGATGGATTATTGAATTTATTTTTATATTTTTTGCTGAAATCCAAGATTACAAAAACAATATTTAACCGTTTATTTGAAGTTAAGCATTTCTTGAAACCTAAGCGATATTGAGAATCTTATATTCAAAATGCATCACATAATGTATAAATACTTTCATTTTCAGTAAAAGATGTTAGGTACACATGATACACCCTTTTTCAGAAAATTTTAAAAAATACTTTTATTTCGAAGATTTCAAAACTTTATTTTAAAAATATATAAGCCATGCAATAGAAAAATGATTGAAATTATACTCTTCACTAATGAAAGCTTATCAAAACATCTCATACATTTTTTTCACTCACAATATTGCTTGATATACTGTGATTGTTCAAACATTTAGTTAGAGAAAAAAAAAAGATTTATTTACGAAAAAAATGTAATTAATATTTATTGAAATTAATTCAAATAAAATTCGAATTATTTCAATCCTTACTGAAAAAAAAATTATTATTTCTACATAATAACAACTGCTAAATGTGAACTTGCAATGCAGTTATAATGAGTTTCTTATACATGAGGAATACAAGTATTTGATAAGAATTCTGATGTAGAATGACATAAATTCATTTAATCTCCAACCGAAACTAGTTTTGAATATTTGTATAAATAACAGATACTTCTACATTTATTTAAATTGTTTCGAGAAAACTCTGGACACATATCTCTTTTATAATTACGAATAACAGTATTTATTTTTAAAACACACACACACACATTGAAATTATCTCAAGTTAATTCCTTCTTCATTTTTACGACTAGCTTTTATCCAAAAAAAAGAAAAAAAAAAAAGGTAAATATGGAACCAATACAATTAGAAAACTAGAAAAAAATGCAAATTTAAAATATCTCAAATTTATTTAGTTTCACCTATACATTTATATGATCACCAATTATTATCGTAAACAGTGACGGTTAAAATGAAGCGAATGGTACATATGATGAGTTTTGTTACCACTTTCCTTTGACAATTTTTGAAATTGGTTACAAACTTTGTTTATAGTTATAATAAAAAAACAACATTTTACAATTGTGTAGGGGTCAACTAAAGCAATTTATTGGAAAAAATATGAATTGAGCCACAAATTACTTCAATTTAACTATCCCCGTACTTGTCGCGTTGCTTTCAACCGTAATTAAAAAATAGTTAGGGTTTTTCAAAAAAAAAAAAAAAAATAATAATAATAAGCTTCAAAAAAAAAATGATTATTATATAAACACATAAATAAACTGAAATCATGTCACAAAAGTTCAAAGCCAATTGACATACATATCCCACCTCAGAATGACGACTTTCGACACCTCGCTTCGGCGTCAGTTCCCTCAAATCCTGGGTTTTTTTTACGCCACAACCGCCAAATCTCGTATTAATGAGATCATAATGATCCAATTTATTCGCCTAGGATTACAAAATGTGAAAAGAGGTTGGATAAGGGGGTGTACCGAACGGAAGCACAAATTACCAATCTCATTTTTTCACACTCTCTTGCTATCGTGCCATATATTTTTTTCCCTTCAGAACCACGTGATCTTCCTACTACCAGTGATAATCTAGAAAAAAGAGAGGAGGGGAAAATGCATAACTTTTCAACAAACGTTTCCATTAATCACTTGGCAACCATTAAACTAATTAGGGGCAGTGCGTGGGAGGATGGGGGTGTGAGCTGACAAATTTGAATTCGATAGGAGACCCTCTTCGAAGGAGTGATAAGGGATTCATTCTGTCACTAGGGGATGAAGGTGATCAAAACTTGGAGGAGGAACTGTTTACATAAAGATCGCATTAATGAGGGAAAGGATGACTTCGAAGGTTAAGGGATTTTTTCTCTAATGTTCTTTTTTTTAATAAGAAAAAGAGACACTTTAAAATATATTATCTATATCTTATGAAGGGGAAATGAAATAAGAATAATATTAAACAAAATGCTATGTATTTAATGTTATATATACATAATTTGGCATACGAAGTATTGATTTATTAATTAAAATATTTTACATTTGTCATCGAATCATATGAAGCGTTTTTGTTAAAATGGGTTATGTTGTATATTTTTAACTCTTTTTAAGGCAGAGAAATGTGTGAAGGCGCTTATTTACGTCACTATATACAGCAACACTAAAGTTATGGTGACAGACCTCGTAATTTTGAACCTTCATCAAGTAACAAGGACGACAGCTGTGGTGGTACCTTCTCTCCAAACTGTGCCACGCTACACATGGGAAGACTTGGAACTTCGACAGGTTTAACGGGAACCAGCCCTTCTAAGCGATGGATCTTCAGTAACACACCAGGGGGGACTCGGGTGACATATTGACCACGAGTGACCATTACTACGAGGGTACAGCGGCCACTTGTGTATGAGTGTGTGAGAGAAGGACGCGTTAGTTTTACTCCATCTGATATTAAATCCCATTGTAATTTTTCTTTAAATAGAACATTTACATTTTAAATAGACATAAAAAAATAATATTCTTATACATATTAAGTATATTCTTATAGATATAAGAGTAGATATAATTTATGAATATTAAAATATAAAGATAGAATAAAGAGAACAAACAAAACCCATGATAGATAAAAAAAAAAAAGAGCAAAGAAAAATTCCAAGTACTTTTTTATTATTTTTAAAATAAGAGAATAAGATGTAAATCAAATGTGTAATATTTTCCCATCGTAATGTATAATACGCTTCCTTAATTATTTTTAGAAAGTTCTAGAATTTCTCTTTTCAGGCTGCATGTATTTAATTTAAAATGCTCTTCAGAATTTCAAAGAATTTTAAACTTCAAATGGAAATAAGTATTGATAAAAATAATGTCAATAAAATCAATGGCAATTTAAAAACATAAATTTAAGTGCGTTTCGTTATATTATGTTTCGGATTACGGATGCAAGATGGAATTGTAAAAAAGAGATTTACTATTTTTAACTTGTAAGTACACATGCAAAGTGTATTCCTCAATATTATTTTAAAGTACACCTATAATTATGAATCAAAAAGTAAATAAAATTCTATGAACTGAAAGATACAGTTTGTTTTTTAATAGGCACTACAAGATTGCATGCTGTTAAGTATTTCCATAAAGTAATATTTTAAGTCATTCGAATACGTATTGAAAGAATTGTAATGTGTGAATTGTAAATGTAACCAGGCAAAGAAATTATCGTAGAAATAAAAGGAAAAAAAATATTACAAATTTGCGAGAAGAATCCACCCAAAGTATACTCAAAAGCGCATTTAATTTTCTTAAACCAGTATACTCTCTTATTTACTAAACATTAAATACGATAACAAAATTTTTTTGATTTCGTCTTTAAAACAGAATAAAAAACCTTGAAATGAGTGTACTTTGTTATCATATCTTATCCTTCCTTGTACTTAAAAGTATAGAATTTTAAGCAATGTCATCGCACGTGGTTTTGAAATTAAAATGGCCATTATTTTTTCTGGCATTAGCAACAAAAAAAAATCAGTTAAAACTTTATTAAGCTTCCAGGTAATTAAAGTGTTAACACACCTGTTCTTCCAATGTATATTTTTAAACATTCCATCATGCATTATGCTCGTATGCAAGATATTGTAAAATTTTAATTTAATTTTGTTTTCTCTCTCCATAAATAAAACTACTTTGTACACTTCCCAGTTGTAATAAGGTGATAATAATTTCCACTTTAAAAATGCTGTGAAAAAAGAACCAATGGTCCGAATGACTTAAAGTTTATTAACCATATTAAACCAATTATACTATTCAATGTGCATGATTTTTCTGGTTTTTTGAAGAAAATATGGTCTACGTTTTTCAACAGTTATTACACTGTTAGTATATTCAGTTCAAATATGGAGTCTTTCCCCTCTTTTCATTTTTTAAAGTCTTTGCCATAGATTATATACAAAAACAAAATATGCAAACATCTCTTTCTATTTCGTTTAAATTTCACCTCTTGCATTTTAAGATAAAACACCCACATGACTTCCTAATATGTTTCTAGAACTTTTATGCGTGAATATAGCTTTTTCCCCAAGACAGGTTACATTAAAATGTGATGCAAAATCCTGGCACATTTTGAATAATTTGTAATATAATCTAAGTAGAATATTTTTTTTTCAATGTGGCGCGGTGAAAATTCCATATGTTTATATCTTTCTGGAAGGGTTAGATAAAAAAACGTCAAAGACAGGCGAATATCAATCGTAAAAATATAATTCTTGTCTCGCGAATGACATTTAAAGAATTTAAAGTTAAACATTCAAAAAATTTGATTTATAAATTAAAAAATCTTGGCTAGACAGGATGAAATTTGTTTTATCTGCACAATAACAATAAAAAGAAAGTCTTTTTTTTCTTTTTTTTTATCGCTATCTCAAGTAGAACGTGGTTATATAAATTTCATTTTCGATAACGGAACATTATTTCACATAAAAACAAATTGTTTTCTAACTATGACGCATCAATATATTCTTCAAATAATTTAAATTCCTAACGCAAATGAATTTTAAGAAAAATTTCGAGTTAAAGCACAATTTAATTTTTATGTAATTTATGTTATAAAAAATATTAATAGCGTACAGAAAAATCTGCGCCTAAGGAGATTTATTTGTTTCTTTAGAGAATTTGCACTAGAGGATTTTTATATGGAAGAATTTTGGTGTGAAAAAAAAAAAAAACATAATTGCAAACATTTTAAAAATGATTCTTCAATTTTTTTAACAATTTAAACTAAATTTTTATTAAATGACTTTGATATATAAATTTCTAAGACATCTTTTTGAAGTAGACACATTTTTTAAAACTTTTAATAAATAGAGACAAAAAAAATGAAATATATAATTAAATTTTATTTGAAATGAAAAAAAAAAAAAAAAAAAAAAAAAAATTATTTGAAATGTAAAAAAAAATGTAAAAGCAACGTTTTTAAATTTAATGAAAAAAATTTGAATTTTGTCCAAATATGATATAAAAATGTGACAAAACATCCGTTAGAAAAAAGAATAATAATGCATTTTTCTGGAATAATAGTTAACTTTTTCTAAGTTTTCGAGGTACATGCCTACATTTTCCTTTAAAATAAATTACAATTATATTAAAAGGTGTCTGGTCTCTATATAGAAATTCATATCAAAAATCTCTTTTGGATATTGAATAGATTTTTCGTATTCTTTATTATTTCTTCTACTTTCTAAATTTTAACTCTTCGAAGTGCAAAAATATAAAGTTAAGAATAAGTAAAGATAAAATATTATTAATTATATTTGTTAAAATATTTATTACATAATCTTTACATATTTCGGTACCCAAAAAATGTACAGTATCGATTAGTATTCATTTAATTTTCTTCAAATCGTTAATGTGACATTTGTTATCTTTTTCTCAAAGTAAAAAAAAAAAAAAAAATTTTAAAAAAATGAGTTTTAAATTTAGAATTTAAATAAATAAATAATAAGCTTCTTTGTGTGTGTGTGTGTGTATGTTTTGTAAAAATTCTTCTCAAGGTATTTCGGATCAAACTTTTGCCCCCAAAAAATAATAAATGTTCTTTTTTTTCCCCCCATATAACTCCTTTATTTTGGAAATGGTTTTTTTTCTTTTTTGTTGGAAAAGTGTGTGTATTTAGAAAGGAAGAAAATAATTAGGAAGTTTTGAAATATTGTAACAAAATTTTAAAAAATTAAAAAAATGACTAAACTAAAAAAAATTATTTAAAAAGTATATTACCTTTTCCGACCTGTTTATGAATGCATATTTTTGAAAATATTTAGTTGCTACGACGTATATATGTGGTGCCATCTCTAGGAATGAAAGTGAAACAAATGCTTTTCGAATTTCTCGCAGACGAAATTTTCTGACTTGATTCTTGCATGAAAAATACATGCTGCATTTTTTCCCTTTAATTATCAAGTATGTTAAAAACATCTCATTAACCGCTATAAGATTAATATTTCCTTTAAAAATGTTTCCTAGAAAAAATTTAGTTTATGATTAAATAATTTTAAAATCACTGCTTTGTATTGAAAAATCAATTTATATTTTAAAGAACAGTGCGCTTGAATTAACATATCGAAAAAAAATAAAAATGCATGGTATTTCCCATTTAATTAGTTTAAAAATATTTTCTTAATTTAGAAAAAAAAAGTTTTGATTGGCAAAATAAAATATATATATATATATATTTCGTTAATTGTGTGATTAATTCTTTAAAATATTAACAATGTATCTCTAAAACATGTATATAAAAAGATAAACTTTCTATAAAAATAAATATAAATGTAAACTTGTGTATTTATAATATTAAAAAAACTGAGTGAGAGAAAGTACGAACTTATATTTTAATTTTAAAATCCGTTCAAAACAAATATTTAAAATGATGCTTCAAGTATACATGTAAAAAATATCAAAAGGCCCTATACAATATTTTTTTGTTAAGTTTTAAGAAATTGAAATTTAAAATAAAGATAGTATGATTTCTCGAGTATAAGTCTCGAAATCTGTCTTTCTATAATTGCACAATGTGCACTAAAGTAAGATTTTTATAAAAAAACTACTTATAATTGCATGTTTTCATAATTGGATATACTTATTAAAGCCGATTTTTATATGTGTGCGTGTGTGGGTTTATTTCTATCAATAACAAATAAATGACTTCTATCCAGAATTAAGGAAAAGTCAAAAATAAGAGGAATATATTCAATTTGAGCTGCGATGTTCCATTTGTTAGAAGCAAATGTAATTTCTTAGATTACATATGTGAGTAAAATTAATTAAGTTTAAATGCATTGACGTTTAATTAATTTCGAGAAATTTTGATTTCGAGATTTTTATTCGTGAATTACCGTTCACAATTTTAAATATATCTTTATTCAGGTAAATTTCATTATAGATATAATCCTTAATGTTAGCTTGTAATATCCTCTTCGTTTTGTGTAGCGCAGAGGTACTCAACACGCGGCCCTCCAGGACGTAAGTTGCGGCCCGCCAACTATTTTTTAAAAAAACTTTAAATATCAAGTTTTTAAAGTTTTTTCATTTTGAAATTTATATTTGAGAGAAAATTATATATATAAGTATATATATATTATTATTACACATATGCATATAATACGTACAATATATTTGCCTGTTACGTATTCTTGTTTTAAAATAAACCCTTTTTGATATTAGAAATGTTCTTTGCATTAAAATAGATTTATATTTTATCAAACAGTTACACTGGATTTTAATATAATAAATTATTTTTTTAATAAATTCCGAATTGCATCATGTATATCCTTTACTATGGATGGCCCATGATTCTCTGTGTGTGCGAATTTCATTTTTCCTCGTCCTTTTCTGTTTTGAGTGCCCAAAAAGCAAGCTGTAATCAGAGATGTTTTTTAAAGTTTAAAAAAAAATATTCAGGACGGTTAAGATAAAGAGCAATCTATACTTAATCGTTTGCGAATTACAGTGTGACGTCTCTCGCGTCTTTCTGATTAACATGACTCCTATGTTCTTTGACGGCCACGATTAATGGCAAAACCTTTCCAA
>BMAV01017139.1:212033-241492 GCA_019973955.1 Trichonephila inaurata madagascariensis | reverse complement strand
TGTGTGTGTGTGTGTGTGTGTGTGTGTGTTTTGTAAAAATTCATTAATAAATGTTCTTTTTTTTTCCTATATAACTCCTTTATTTTGGAAATGAATTTATTTTTTATTTTTTTGTAGGAAAATTATTTAGAAAGGAAGAAAATAATTAGGAAGTTTTGAAATATTGTAACAAAATTTTAAAAAATTAAAAAATGACTAAACTAAAAAAAAAATCATTTAAAAAGTATATTACCTTTTTCGACCTGTTTATGAATGCATATTTTTGAAAATATTTAGTTGCTACGACGTATATATGTGGTGCCATCTCTAGGAATGAAAGTGAAACAAATGCCTTTCGAATTTCTCGCAGACGAAATTTTTTGACTTGATTCTTGCATGAAAAATACATGCTGCATTTTTTCCCTTTAATTATCAAGTACGTTAAAAACATCATTAACCGTTATAAGATTAATATTTCCTTTAAAAATTTCTCCTAGGAAAAATTTAGTTTATGATTAAATAATTTTAAAATCACTGCTTTGTATTGAAAAATCAATTTATATTTTAAAGAACAATGATTGATTTAACATATCGAAAAAAAAAAATAAAAATGCATGGTATTTCCCGTTTAATTAGTTTAAAAATATTTTCTTAATTTAGAAAAAAAGTTTTGGTTGGCAAAATAAAACATATATATATATATATATATTTCGTTAATTGTGTGATTAATTCTTTAAAATATTAACAATGTATCTAAAACATGTATATAAGAAGATAAACTTTCTATAAAAATAAATATAAATGTAAACTTGTGTATTTATAATATAAAAAAAAACTGAGTGGGAAAAGTACGGAATTATATTTTAATTTTAAAATTCATTCAAAACAAATATTTAAAATGATACTTCAAGTATACATGTAAAAAATATCAAAAGGCCCTATATACAATATTTTTTTGTTAAGTTTTAAGAAATTTAAATTTAAAATAAAGATAGTATGATTTCTCGAGTATGAGTCTCGAAATCTGTCTTTTTATAATTGCACAATGCACTAAAGTAAAATTTTGATAAAAAAAGCAACTTATAATTGCATATGTTCAAAATTGGATAATACTTATTTACAGCCGATTTTTATATGTGTGCGCGTGTGTGTGTTTATTTCTATCAATAATAAATAAATGACTTCTATCCAGAATTAAGGAAAAGTCAAAAATAAGAGGAATATATTCAATTTGAGCTGTGATGTTCCATTTGTTAGAAGCAAATGTAATTTCTTAGATTACATCTGTGAGTAAAATTAATTAAGTTTAAATGCATTGACGTTTAATTAATTTCGAGAAATTTTGATTTCGAGATTTTTATTTGGGAATTACCGTTCACAACTTTAAAAATAACTTTATTCAGGTAAATTTAATTATATATATAATTCTTAATGTTAGCTTGTAATATCCTCTTCGTTTTGTGTAGCGCAGAGGTGTCCAACACGCGGCCCTCCAGGACGTAAGTTGTGGCCCACCAACTATTTTCTAAAAAAAAATTTAAATATAAAGTTTTTAAAGTTTTTTCATTTTGAAATTTATTTGAGGGAAAATTATATATATATATATATTATTACACATATACATATAATACGTACAATATATTTGCCTGTTACGTATTCTTGTTTTAAAATAAACCCTTTTTGATATTAGAAATGTTCTTTACATTCAAATAGGTTTATATTTTATCAAACAGTTACATTTGATTTTAATATAATACATTATTTTTTTAATAAATTCCGAATTGCTATCCTTTACTATGGATGGCACATGATTCTCTGTGTGTGAGAATTTCATTTCTCCTCATCCTTTTCTGTTTAGAGTGCCCAACAAGCAAGATGTAATCAGAGATGTTTTTTAAAGTTTAAAAAAAAAATATTCAGGACGGTTAAGATAAAAAGCAATCGATACTTAATCGTTTGCGAATTACAGTACAATCAAATTTCAACAATGAGTAACAAAAGATCAATTGAAAAGGAACACCTTAATTTTCAAGAAAATGGCAACTGTAATATTTCAAGCATTATTTGATCATTGCATGATTATATTATCTATGTCTGTTTTCGTGAAAAATAATGAAAACAATAGTAATAGTTCATTCTGTTTTAAATTTTCACTCCAATAAATGTTTTTTTTTGTTCCCAAATCTGATATAAAGGTACATATTTTTATGTGAGGCCCGCGAGATTATAATGTTTTTCCGAAGTGACCCGCAAGGTCATTTGGGTTGGACACCTCTGGTGTAGCGTAATGAATCGGTACTAGTCCAATTTTGCCTGCCCAAATTTTGTCAAGTTGGCGTTATCGGCGACACAACACCACAATATATACATAAAACATCTTTTTGAAAAATTGTTATCATTGTTTTTTCATCCAGTTTGGATGTATAATAAAAAAGACGTTACTGATAAGAAAATGCTTCAACTTGTTTTGAAAAATAGATGGTAAAAGGTTAGCAGCAGGAATATTCCGTTCGGCGATGGTTGTACAATTTTTTGGCGAATTTAATGCCTCTGTGCCGGGGAAACAGAAAAGTACCAATTAATCTTTTCACAACGTCATTACTTAATAAAATTATTCCTTATAATTAATATATTGCTATCGATTTTCTCTTTTATAAAATCCAACGTAACTGTTCTCAAAATTATTAATAGCAAATCTTATTTAAAGAATATTTTTAAAAAAATTCTAAAGTTATAACTGTATGATTGTTCCACATATTGTACCAGAAATGTGGTATATTCAATGTAGTGTCGCATGTAATTTAAGGTAAGCGTACTCTCGATACTTATCAATGTACTGTATTCTTAACTTATTTTTACTGTTATTCGTTGCAAATAAGAGGGAGAAGCTATATTATTTTCACTTTACTTGTTTTTAATGAATATTTACATCTACGAAAAATAAATAATTCAAAGGAGTATAATGTGTGGCATCAATTAGTAAGTTGTTTAATTTCTCATTACACAGAGTGAGTACAAATGATGAACTCCATTTAAAAGAAATTCTTATTTTCGAAACTACTGCATATATTGCAATAAGTGAGACTTGAGTGTAAAGAGAAATATACCAAGATTTTTTTTCTTACTAATGATTAACAGCACGTTTAGGATTGCTGTGATGAAAACCCAAACATGGCGACAATGACAGAGAAAAGTTTTTGCGCATTATAGTATGCACGGGTTTGTTTAGTTATATCGATGCCACGTGCATTTAGAAATTGTTACGGCAGTGCTTCTCAAAATGTGGGGCACGCCCCTTTAGGAGGGTGATAACCCTACAAGGGGGTGCGAGTATATCAAAAAGTCGAAAAGATAATATTTAAAAAAAATATCGTCGGTCTAATTATCAGACTGCGGAACTCCATATGGGATGCTAATTTGATACAGTAGGGCTAGGCGTCAAGTTGTTGTTTATGTTCGCCAAGATAGGCGATAATATTACAATATGGTTTGCTTTGATATTTTTATCGTGCGATATTACTACAAATTTTGTGTAATGAACGCTTAAAATAGTATAAATAATTTATATCTGGAAGTGTAAAACATTAATGTTACTTTCTATTGTATTTATTTTATGCTAAAATCTTGCTACCACCTCTCCTTTCGAAATCTAGTTTTATTATGAAAAGATAAATAAATAATGATTACACTGTTGAAGGAATAAATTAAAAGCGGAGCACGCACTGAGGCATGGCGTAGACAAAACAGAACAGAAACGCATGGCCGTCATCTTGGATTTCATGTAACCCAACAACAACCACTGCTTGGCGCGTTGCACTCCTATATCAAATCAGTTACACCAGTGGAGTTACGCAGTCTGATAACTAGGCCGACGATATATATTAATTTACTGAAAAGAAGCAAAACAAAATACATTCTACCGTAACAAAAAATAAAATACGATTTTACACTCATATAGATACATTTATAAAAGTATCAGTATTGCATAATGTGTTTCATAATTAATTCAACAGTACTAAGTTAAGAACGTTCAATAATTACCAACGAACCTATGGGCATGTCATAAAATCATAAACAAAACTTAATGCTTTTCTTAAATAATTTTTACGGTTTATAATTAAAGTCGTATTGTGGCTTTACGACAAAGTACATTATTATTGAATTCAATAGTTTGTTATTGTATGGAGGGGGTGATGAAAATTATAATTGAAAATTGAGTCTAAAGAATAGAAAGTTTGAGAAGCACTGAGGTAAAGAAAACGAGGTAAAGAAACACCATCCAACAACAGCATTCTGTGATGATATCATCAATGTAAGAAAACAAGTTTATGTAAAACGAAAGCCAACGGCCCACCAAGCGTCTCGGAAGAAACGGAGAAGGTGATGTTGAACTCGACGGGAATCTAAGAGATTTGTCATCTGTGAACTTGGAATGCCCCAGAAAACAGTACGGAAAATTGTACGAAAAAAATTAAATCCCAAGTTTGAGTTTGAGTTTGGAGTTTTACGGCGCAAGAGCCAGTTTTGGGCTATACCGTGCCAAACATTCATAGGTCTGTGGTCTGGACGGGAAAAGAAGAAAAGGAGAAATTGGATGACAAGATGGAGGGTCGAAAATAGAGAAGGATCACTGGGGTACCCCGGGGTCGTGACACCCGTGTTTACCAAAGATAGAAGAAAATCCTTGGGAAAAGGAAAAGATCACTAGGGTACCTCGGAATTATGACACCCGTACCCACCTAAAGAAGGTGAGCCCCCAGAGGGGATTAAATCTCAAGCCGAATCATTTGTAATTGATACAATAAGTAACAGAGGACGCAAATGATGCTCTGTGCAGCATTACAAACCCTTGGTAGAGTGATGCTACAAAATGTATGAAACGAAGTGGATTACACACGGACGTATGCCGTGTAACAAGAGGGTCAAACATTTATAAAATACATAAAAAAAAACTTGATACATTTTTCTTTACATCCATGTATCATTTGTTGTAGTATGTGCAATAGTTTCGATAATAGGGTTCTTTAAAATTGGGTTCATCATTTGTACTCATCTTGTAATGTGTGCTCCCATCTATCTGTGAGTTTCAAAAGAAACATTTGATCCTTGTGTACATTTTATAGTAAATAAAATAATAATAATAATAATCTAGACTAAAATTTAAAATGAATACCAATCACTTGCAAGCGTGATATAAATTCATTCTTTAAGAATGACGAAAAATTTTCCTCCTTTAAAAAAATTCTGCTTTACTTTAAAAAGAAACTCCTAAACAACAAAGGAAACGACACCATTTCGTGAAGCATGAATATAAAACCCTCTTTTTAATTCATCTTTATTTATTTATTTTTCCTTCTTTTTTCGTTTTTGATGTTGAATGCATACACATCCACGATCTGAACGCCGAACATGATATCTTTTTAAACTAGAACAGACAAAGAGGATAGGGAGAAAAAAAAATTAAACAGGTAACCGCATAATTTTTAACCGGTGAACCTCGAATATAAACCGCGGTGGCTTTAATGGTTTTCCTCGTCTTTTAATTTATTCAGCAGTTGCTTCTTCAAAAGACAAGATCGGATAATTTAAGTTTTGCAAACAATTTTTCTCCCCTTCTGCTCTTTGCGTCTGTATTTTGGGGCTTTAAGTACGTAAATATTACGCAGTTTCGAGTGCTGCCGGCTCTTTTGTGCACAAAAGCAAAGGGTGATGCTCATTTGCTTTATGCTGCTGGAACAAGGTAGACGAAAAGCACAACTTTCGTCTTTTGTAGCTAGAAAAATATTGCCAGTTCGCTTAATAAAATATAAATATAGTTTTTTTCGTTCTCTTTTCGCGACAAGTTATCCTTTAAGGAATTCCAAAATTCAAAAGAAGGATTTGCCTTCGAGATGTAATTTGCGTTTTTTTTCTTTTCCACCTGAATTTTTTTTTCCTCGTTTTATTTGTTGAAGCGAAATGAACGCCATTTTTATTTAGCTAAGCCCAATGATGAGATGGAAATTTGATCCAATAGCTTAGCTGTTTTGCAAAGCTTCGATGAGAAATTTTTTGCTCAAATTCGCTCATTTTTTTAAATTTTTTTTATTTTTTCCTTTTTTAGTTTGACGATATTTTAATTTTAATTTTTTTCAGGGATAATGCCTTTCATCTTACAGTTATAATACAAATAATATATCACTACCTCCTTATTTTTAATTTTTGAAATAATTAAGAAAAAATATGCTAATTAGGATATTTTGGTTTTATATTTTAAACGTTATTTTATTTAAGTGTTATACATAGGAGTATAAAAGATTAAAATGAAATCACATTAAAAAAAATAATTAACTATACAATACAGCGATATTTTATTTAAAAAATCAGGTTCTCATATTTAGGGAAAAATTATTTTCTACACATAATGTATGGAATTTAAAAAAATCCATTAAGTATGTATTTTTGATTCATAAATATTCATGGTTTTGGAAGAGATTTTATCAAATTTACTTAAGAAGCTTTATATATATATATTAAAAACCTTTTAAGTTAAAAATAATTTTCATTCGACTGAAAATAATAATTGAAATATAAAGTAAAACAGTGACGCCACCTGTAAATTTACTTTATACCTCATTAATTTATTCTTATTCTTCTCTTAAGCTCATTGAAATAACTAAAACACATATTAGTTTTCAAATTATTTTTCTTCTTGTCTGTGTTTAACTTATTTAAATACATTTTGAGGTTTTTAACTTAAAAAAGAAACTTCATAATTAAAGAAAATTATTTTTTGATGGGTATTTTTTGTTATAGAGAGCTTGAACTTAATTGCTTCACTGCGGAAAATCATTGTGGTTAGAAAAATCAGTTGTAGATCGATAGAGAACACTCTTTGATGCTTCCAATTGAGTGGGAATAATCTAGGCAATACAGTTGGCCATCAAATTGAAAAATTTTCCTATAAAAATCCACTGGATACTATGAATATTTTTTGACGAGAAAACTTTAGAACGATTAGAATGTTCTTCTCAGCTGAGTAGGCTGAAACAGGGAAGCAACAGTTGAGTCGAATAGTTGACAGCGATAATGCGTTTCATTTCCCTTATGCGGAATTGTGATTACTGTGATTTTAAAATCTGTATTGTTGTGTCTGTATATGTATATGGTATTTTTTCCTACTAGAAAAAAATTGTTATAATTAACAGAAAGTTCCAGGATCAATTACGGTTTATTTCAAAAAATAATCTGTTTTAATTTATTTCGAAAAAAATTGTTTTTTAATTGCGGGCACTTTTCCTGCGTTCGAAACCACGCAACAGTATATTTATTGAGTTGTATAGTTACCAAAGCTTTTTTTCAAAAGGATGGGTTATATTGTCACGTGATCTGGGGTTCGAGGATTTTATGCAAATCGCTCGCAAAGAAAAATACAGTTCTTTAAGAGAGATGATAATCTATTGTCGAAAGTCCAACCCCTTGAAAAACAAGATTCAGCAGCAATATTCGCAGAATAAATCTCAGAATGTTTTCACACTTTCAACAACACTCACACACAAATATCAGTGGTTAAAATACACGTATGTAAAATATTTTTCACAAGTATTGCTCGTTTAATTAAGCAGCCGAATTAATCGGTAATCATGGTCAAGACTACTAATTGCTAATCAAAACAATAGTAACTAATAGCTGGCCAAAACCAGACTAACTCAGTTCGGTGAGCGTCTTCCAATTTATATTCATGGCATATCTTTCGAGAAAGATCCGCTTGCGTCATAGATCGTGAAATTAGCGGGTTTCTCCACTAATTTCTAGAGGAATCCAGAGGGTACCAAACTCGCCAAAAATAGTCACCAACATGATTACCAAGTCACCAAACTGGTCGCCAGAGTCGCCAATTTGTTCGCCAAAAATGGTGCCAACTTGGCTCTATCGTCAAGATTTCACTAAGTTCTCATTAAATCGCCAAGGGACGGCATTGCTTGCAAATATTACAATTTTAACATAAATATACTAAAAAGTAACAAAAATGCATTACACATCCAAATACACATTATTTATACTATTTTACTTAAAATTCGTAACAATATTATTAAATATGAAAATCAATAACTCCACTCTTTAAAACTGCATAAGGACAATTCACAGATATATATTCTTTTGAAACCACTCTTCTTATAAGCAGATAATTAAATCGAGAAAATTCGAGTTGTCAACTAAAAATAAAATATCAAAAATTAAGGAACTATCGTAAGTGTAACTATCTATTTTTGGATCGGCATTGTACAAAATGGTAATGTAATTAAATTGAAGAGTATTCAAATATATTACAAATAATCTACATTTTATGAATTCTATTACCCAAGTTCAGCTGAAGTATTTAAAGTTTGTTAAGTTAAATAAAGCAGTTATTAATTGATTATGTAAAGCACGTTATTTTTTGAAATGTAATTATGCATGAAGACACTAAAATAATTACTTTTACAATTACAAGTACATTTTTAAATGTATTTTAAGAACTTCAAAATATTTTATTATATTATAAACCCTATAAACTTTTTTATAACTTTACACCAATTACGATGGGTTTCTTTCGCCCTTTTTTTTTTTTTTATTTAGGAAAAAATTAATAGTTCAAAAGCAGATAATTATTTAATTCTGATAAATATACTTTTTTCTCATCATCCTCTTTCACTTTTGGTCATGCATTATTTCTTCATTTATAATAAAATTTTTATTTCAACTTATGAACCAGTGTGTTTTGAAAAATTAACATAACTTAATGCTGTGAAAATGGCGCAAAAATATCGTTGGTAATTGTTTTTATACCGATATCTCTTTCAGTACCAAGCAAATGTATTTGATTTTCTGCTTCAAAATATGCTTTCGATTATTATTTCATTTTTGGAAGCCTTCCCTGAAATATGAATAATTTTACATACTTAAGTTAAAACCAAAAATTTGCAAAATTTAACAAAATTTTGTACGTGAAATGAATACACACATCTTAAAATATAATGAGATGTTAATTTATAAAATATATGCTATGATATGAAAAAGTTATAAGCTTCTGTGGCAAAAGTCTCAACTTAAGTTTGGCTGGAGTCAGTACCTTAAAATATTTTACGGATAAAAAAATTGCTAAATTATTAAAATTTTAACAAATAGACTTATAATTAAAGAAAAACGTACCGATTTAGTATTAAGTGACCCCTCATAAATTTTAAACAAACTACTCGTATGCATAAACACATCACATACAAAGTTTGCTACATGCAGCGCAATTACCAAATTCAGAATTATGCAAATGATAATTTTAATAAAATTATTCAATGTTTGTTATTTAAGAGATATGTAAACACACACGCTTTAAATTTCTTAAATGACTAGAGATTACATTTTACAATATGACAAGTATGAAGAAAAAATACTAATTTCTTTATTTATATTGAAACTCGTCAAAATGTATTTGATCATCAATAAAAAAAGTTATTAAAATGTGGTTAAATAGAATCAGATAAGAATTGAAAACGCTCAATGAATAAGGTATATATCTCTTTGTAAATAAATATATTAATTTGATATAAATATTAATCTTCATTATAAACGTATAGAAATTTGAATACAGCAAATGAGAACAGGATGTGTTTTTTTTTGTTAATATGAATTTTATTTAAGCTAAAAAACGTAAACAATTTATGAAACAAGTTCAGCTTTAATAAAAAATTACGTAAAGTAATAATTCCTTATTACATGAATCTCGTTTTGGTTTTAGGTAACACTGTACATTTGGACAGAAAATAGTTACACTGATAGCAAAATTATAATATAAACAAGTTTATATTCGTAATTAACGAACGAAAAATTAAAATTGCTTGAAAACAATTGATGTACCGTGAAGCAATATTGTACGATAATGTAGTAATATAGCATAATTAATTATATGATATAAATATTTAACAAAATATGTGATGCTTTTATGTAAAGAGAGATACAGAGTAATGTTGATTAATAATGTAACTAAATCTTATATCTTGACAGAAATTAACTATCGCAACATCTACAGTGGCACAACAACATTTAGTTTTAGCAAACATACTTGAATGAGCTTCGATTAATCCGATAATTGATACACACAAAGAAATTCGTTACGTTAGTTTAATATCAGGAACGTATAGAAACACAATTTGCTTTATTAATAATTATTACATACATAAACAATTTAATTTTAATTAACATAAAATAGTTGTTATTATTTTAAATGGGATAGATGTTTTTAGTTAAACGTGTAGTTTTACGAATCAAAAAGTAAAATTTAGAAATTTTCTAAATTTTATTTAAAGTTCATGTAAAAATTATTTTAAAACGGAATTTTATTCCATTTCATTATCCGAGGATTCTCTGAGCAAAAAACATTCTTTTCTTAGAAGTTAACTTCCGAAACCAAAGCTAAAGTGGTTTCATAATTTCTTAACGCAGGCTTGATTTAATTTTACGATTATCAATAAAAACAGTTCGTGTAGAAAACAACTGGATTTAAAAAAAAAATCAAATAGATAAAATTTTCTGCAAAACTTGAAAAGTTAAAAAAAAATACTCGATTAAGCCGATTTCATAAAATTAACTATAATTAAAAAAAGTGCAACAAAAAATTAATGTAAAGTCACTCACATTACAGTCTTAAAAATACATTCTAGTAAAAATTGTAGAATGTTTCTTTTGTCTTAAAAAAGGATTTATAAATATAATTAGATTTTAAAAAATGACTTGTTTTTACATATAGAGAGTGGAAGTAAAATGAAAATATCTAAAGGAATAAAAATTTTTAATTTGTAGGATTGTTTTGTGAAAAGGCATTACATTTAACTAAAAATTAAATAAAAGACATGGACAATTCATTATACATTTATTTTTTTTACAATCTTATGTTCTTGTTTTTACCTATCGAAAAAGAATAACACGTTCTGATAGAACATGGAAGTTGTATTTTTTTTTGTTATTCAAAATACTCTGCACTTTAATCTCTGTATGTAAATGAGAGTCTCTATTTTTTGCCTTCCTTTTTTTTGGCAATAAGAACTTATCTCTCTCCACATCCAGCATTTTATAATAACATTTCCTTCGGCACTACCTTCAGAGATTGCATTATTTCGCCCTGCTGTAATCTCTTTTCGCAAGTCCTTTGAAGTGAGCATTAAGCTCATTTAAATAAATGCATATTCTTTTCATCAGCAATAGTGCCCGTATGATGCCAGTGGTTTTGCCTTTTATGCCGTTAGACGGTTGTCTCTTGTAACCGACTACGAATGGCTGGAAATGAAGCTAAAAACTCCACTTCTCAATATGCGTGGGTTCTGAAGTATTGAACCTCAATTTCTCGGTTCGTTTCTTGTTAAGAATAAGTGTAAAAAAAAAGAAGCTTATCCCACTTAGAATTTTCCCAATTATTTTAAAATACATAATAAAAATCGAATAATGTAATAGTTATTATTCATGAAAATCATGCATTGCCTGTTTTTAATTTTTTAAAAGAAAAATGTAATAAAATACCTCAGGATTACAAAAATGCAATATATCTCTTTGTTTTTAATTGTGTTCTTATATGTTAATATTATTTGATTATTGTTTTGTTTCAAATTCTATCAGTTCCATAAATAACTGCAAAGTTTTTTTTTTTTTTTTTTACATTTTATCTTGCTTTTATAATATATATTATTGAAAGGAAGAAGTTTTAAGCCCTCTTAAATGCAGTTATTAATATTCAATAAAATATTACACTTGACCGACACTCAAAATTACAAGATACGTCAGTAATAGTTCTTAAATTATCTCCCGAGCTTTTTTTTCTTAAAACTAATTACGGGTATTTTCTTAAAACTGCTTCTTTTTCAGAGATATGCAGACGTACAGTGCTATAAAGTGACTTGTGTGTGTGTTCAGTGAGGCCATGGATAAAAATAATTTTCTGGTCAGTCCACAGAGACGAGAGCGCGTAACGTTTACTTCAATAAAATCATAACCAAGAAATATTTCCTAAGTAAGTATTTTCTAAGCCAACCCGATTGACCCCGTAGGCTACTTCGGAAGAACTTTACAATCCCGCGGGGGCCACATTAAAAATATATATCTGTATATTAGATTTAGATCCATTACAAACATTGGTTGGAGTGAAAATTTAAAACAGACTGATATATTATTATTGTTTTCATTGTTTTTCATGTATACAAACATAGACAGTATAATAATAACAGTGCAATTCAAATAATGTTTAATTCATTCAATTAGTGAGATATCTGTTTCTCAACACTTCCACTGAGTTTTTGTAAGTCGATCTCAATGCATGTGTATTTGAGTATCGTAATTGTTGTTGCAGATTTTTGTGCGTTAAGTTTGAGCACGATTTATGTTTGATAAATTTCAATTTAGAAAAGAAAGAGATTCACAGTAACAGAAGCAATGTGATAAAATAATAATAGCTATGGGATTTATTTTTTCCAAAAAAAAAAAAAAGTCCTCTTTAAACAAAAAAATATTGTACAAAAAAGTCGAATTTTGTTAAGTTGTAAAGAATCTCGCGGACCGCAAAATTATTCAAGGTGGGCTACATGCGGCCCCTGCACCGCGGGTTGGACACCCTTGACTTAGAGATTCTGTGGATGTTTAGGAAAACTTAAGCAGTAGCCTGTATCCCGTCCGGATTGAATGAAGTAAATAAAATTTCATTATTTATAGTAATGCCGAATAATATATCTTCCCTTCAAAAACTTAGCGCAATTCAGCGTTTCTCAAACCGTGGGGCGCCCCACCCCCTAGGTAGTGTGATAACACTACATAGGGAGGGCGAGCATATATATATATCCTAAATAAAAGATTATTTTAAAAAATTATGAATTTACTAAAAAGAAGCAAAACAAAATACATTCTGACACATTTACACTAATATTTAATATTATAATTTCAGTGCTGTACAATGCATTTGAAAAATAATTTATCAATATTAAGTTTACCCGCGATCACTCGCACGGGGTGTTCTGTACACCCCAGCAATAAGAAAATCCTCTCAGGATTCTAAAAAGAAGGCGCAGAACCCCGATTTTTTCTGTAGCTGCACATTTTAGGTCATTGAACCTTCAGACCTAACTCAATCCCTCTTTCTCGAACGATTGGAATGTAATGACCTTCAAAAGTTTATCTGAGGGGCTGAGAACTCCGGCGAGAAGTTGAGCATTTGTATACAGTCTGCTGTGAATGTTTGGAAAATAATTAAAATATTATTTTTCTACTTTATACTATCATTATGTCATTAATTATAAAGTATATTTATTACTGGTATATACGTTTTACTGGTTTATGAAAAATATTAAATTATGTGTTTTAAAATGAAAATTTTGTATGTTTAGTTTAAATGAATGTGTTAGTCTCATTTGTACGCAATAAATTTAATAATTTTATTTGTATAACACAAAAAACATCTTGTACTTTATAAATATGTATCATAATGACTTAATTTTATTTTCATAATTAAATACACGTATTAAAAGTTTGGGGTGTTCTCTACACCCCACGAGTAACGACGGTAGCAAAAACAGGTGCGAGTGATCGCGGGTTAAAGACAAGTTTACTAATTACTAATGATTTCCAAGGGCTTGTCATATACTAAGTTTTTTACAAAACTTAATACTTATCTTCGTAATTAGTACAGTTTATAATTAAAGTCGTATTGTAAATTTAGCAACGTAGTACTTTATTATTGCATTCAATACATGGATATTATACGGAAGGGGGGAGGTGATGGAAATTATGATTCAAAATTGGAGTCACAAACATGGAAAATTTGAGAAGTACTGGCGTAATTGTCAAATGGATATCATTGAGATATTTTTGTCTCTAAGATTAGTTGATTGATAGACTTCAGCGGTCTCTTCACAATATGTGCTGAAAATACCGTCGGTTTATCGGATTGTAAATTTTCGCTAGTACACAAAAAGAGTTACGAGAAAATGTGGGTAATGCTCATATGTAGGTAATTATAATGCGTGCTTTTTCAGTTTCTACTATTAACTCACAGTCTCTATATATTTATTTATTTATCTTGTGGTGGAATTTTCATTCGTCAATAAAATACATTTAAAGCGCTCAATTGAGCTGAAATTCTGTATATGTGATTATTTTGGATGACAATAAAATAATTTAATTATAATTAATAAAAATCAATTGATAAAAACTAGTTATTTACAGAATTACAAATACAGTCACGTTGGAATCATTTCTGGCTATTTAGCGACCCTTTTGACGACTTGTGTCAAAACTTGAAAATGTTTTTTTCTCACGTTTTAAAGCATTGAGTTGAACTGAAATTTTATAGACACGATTGTTTTGTATGACAATACGATACTTTAATGATAATTAATGAAAATTAATTATCACTTAATGTTGTGATTATGTCCTATGTATACACATATTTATATTAATTGTAACTATTTAATAAAAAGCAGATAAATCAAAAATTTTCTTTGTTGATCTAAGTAGGAATTGACTTATTTTTTTTATATTACTTGTTTCTCATGTAGAAGCTGCCCATTGACAGCAAATTGAAGAAAATATAAGTAAACGATGCTATACATTCGTTTTTGAAAAAAAAATGCCAGAAACTTGATCGCAATTCTACAGTGTGAGTGTAAAGATAAAAAAATGCCTGAAAAACTTAAGAAAAACTTGAAAATGATTTTTTCAGAACAGAGAACACTTCACACATAATGCGTAAATCATCATCTATGTACCACATCTGGAGTTGCTTCTGATAGTTTGTTTGATTAATTGTTAATTAAAGTTGAACAAGGAAGCAACGTGAGGGCTATTGGCGACGGATATCGTAATTTTGAGCCATAGTCAAGCAACGAGGATGACATTTAAAAGTGCATTGCACTTTCTTGATTAAACATTCATAACATCTCAACAAGGTGAGTCTTCGAACAGTGCAAGAATCTTTGACAGAAATGTGTGCTTAGCTCAAAGGGAGTTAAAAGGTCTCTCTCACAAACTCATTAAAATTTACTTTGAAATATATTTGGAAAAGGTTTTGTGTTTGTATACGAGCAGTTGTTACCAATCTGGTAATTGGATATTTTTAAAGTATATCGCATACCATTGTAATATCATGATTCTTAAATAATTTAAAAGAAAAAAAATGTGGGACATTCCATTTTTTAAATAGTTTATTATAATTTTAACTTTTTCGTATAGAAATTTTTGTATTTACTCTCGTTATAATTTTTGTTGGATATGAAATATTTAAAATCCCAAATTTAATGCTCAAAGTGTTCTTCTTGAGTGTTCATTACATCGTGTTTAAACTCTATGATTATTAAATAGTAATACTAAATTATATTACTGATAGGATTAAATTATTTTACCTTTTTCATATGTACTTTCCATTAATACATTTCATTTTGAAACTTTTTAAAATTATAAAAGAAATTTAGAATTTTTTATTTCTATTCGAATTTCTTAAGTGAAAGCTCTCTAATTCGAAATTTAAAAAAAATCTAGCGCAGTAAGAAATAAGATATGCTGAATAAAAATTGTTATTTAAAGTCCATGATGTAAGAAAACTGCTACTGTAATATCTGAAGATAGTTCGTTTATTTATTTATTTTTTCTTTACTTTTTTTTACATTTAGGAAGCATTGTAATATGAGCGAAATACGTTTTGGTTGCATTTCAAAAGATAAGTTATTAGTGGATTCAAAAATCAGGTGTTACGATTAAAATATATATATTACCCAACAACTTTACATACGGCAGTATTTTAAAAAAAATTAAAATTGCTCTACACATGACACATGGCCTGACACATTGAATAAAAAATAGCAATATTTTGCTGTATACTATTTATTTGAAAATGTGATTTCTTAGCAACGGGTGCTTTTATAACCCCTGAGTGTAATAATGCAGATAGTACAGCCATTTACAAAGCAATCTTCTTCTTAGAGAAGGGATGAATTTACCGAAATCACTTCTTGAAGAAATTGCAAGTTATCAACATATATGTTTTGAGAATCACTTCCTTCATTTTCAAACAAATGCTATATTTCTTATTTTGCTATATTGAAATACTCAATGATTGATGAACTGAATTGCAACACATAAATATACAAAGAGCATTTGTAACATCTACTTTCTTCAATAACTAGTTATCTAAATTGTAGCGGGAATATAAAGTTTTACGTACTTTCATTTCAATGTTACTGCAGAATAGCTTTAACAGAATGCTCTTTCTGCGTGTGAATAAAGTCTATGTTTGTTATTGTAATGATATATCATTTGAAACGAGCAAATATCGTTTCTATGGGAGAAATGCGATTTTTTCAACAGTGAATGTGGATTTGATAAAATTTTTACAATGAAGAAACTTTTTAAAGGGCAGGAATAAAATTGGAATTCAAGAAACCACTTTCTACGAATTCAATAAGAAAAGATCGAGGTGAATTTTGTCTGAATGGTCTGAATTTTTGATCGGTTACTTTTAAATGCACGCTTCTCTATATTTTATTTAAATCAGTGACTTTCTATAGGTGTGGTGTTGCACATTTATGTGACATGAGGGGACCGTGCAGGATATACTTTTTAAAGTCGTTAATTGAATAACTTTTTAAAAGCATACAAATTAGAGTTGACATATTTTAAAATTAAGTATACTTTTATATCGTTAGTGCCATCATACTTTAAGTATGAAAAATTAAATGTTCCGGTTAAATCTTATGTGTGTGCCTTATGCATATAAGAATTTAATTCAAACTTAAATTAATAAAAATAAATTTTTTCTCTTACTAAACAATTAGTAATTGTTAATAAAAAGTAAAAAAAAAACAACAGTTTTTATAATTTCAAGTGTGAAATAGAAGCTTGATTCCAAGTTGGAATAGAATTACCTAGATAGTTATTTTAAATTAAAATGAATTGTAAGAAGTGACATAAGGGGGGGGGGGTAAGAGTTTTATATCAAAAACGAGATATGAAATCGTGAATATACAAACTAAAACTATTTCGAAAGAATGAATAAAAATAAGCTGTCATTTAATTGAAATGTAAGGTATCCGAGACTATTTACGACCACTTTTTTTTTGAAAAAATGGAAATATGGGGATTTTTTGTGATTTTTAGAGATTTATTTAGTATATTTTAAGGAAAAGTCTTAAAACTGAAAACAGAAAAAAAATTATTGTTATTAAAATGGGAAAAAACTGGTGAAAATGTACAAAAAATGGCATAAAAGACTGTACATTTTAAAATAAGACAGTGATTGATAAATCTGAAAGTAAAAATACTTCTACTGTTATACAGAACATACATAAAGAATTTCAGCAACTTATTTTCAAAACTTTGTGAGAAATCGCTGTCCTCGTTTGAGCTTTTCGAAATAAACCCATTTCGAGTAAAACGCATTTTAAAGTTTCTTGTGAAAAAATGTACGGCATCTGCTTTTACTAAAACACTTGCAGTTTTTGTTCTTGTGAATGCAAAATAAAAATCTTGATATTTTTATTAAGCTAATAAGATTGTCTATAAAATAAAATTATATTTAAAAAAATGTAAACTCTTGGAAAAGAAATCATAATATTTGGGTATACGGATACCTTAGGGCAAAATCTGTTAAAGAATTTAAATACTTGAATTGAAACCCTGATTGTGTAGCGGGCTACCTAATGTCATTTCCCTTTTAAGCTAACTTCGGTTTCTTCCTTAAGATTGTTGAAAGTATTAACTGCATCTTTCCTATAAAGGGAAAGACACAGACAAAATAGTAATTCTATGCCAAGTTATATTTTAGGTGCAACTAAAGAGGAATCGGAAATGCTGCAGCCAAACTACATTACTAACTTAGATAGGTTTTTGATGCAGTGAGTTACAATCATGAATGATTACAGTGAATTTCTAGAAGATTGTCGGAAAAGTATCATTTTTAGCTTTTGTCACGCCCGTTAAAGAGGATCTTATCAGGAATGATGTATCGTAAAATCCAGCGTATGACGCGCTCTTTCAACATAAAAAAATAATGTCGAAATTTATGGATGCGCGTTATACGCCGAGTATAAATACAAGCGCTTTAAAAATAAAAAATAAAAAGATAAGCGCAGAAAAAAAAATTAGACTTCTACATAGACCTGAATACTGTTTATTTAAAAGAAATGACATTCCTATGAACTTAAAGGGTTATAGTTTTATAAGTATACCATTTTTATAAAGTTTGGAATACCACCTTGAAAAATTACTTAAAAATATAAGAGCATTGAACATGCATATTTCAAGATTCTTCGTAAAAAAGGGGTTGCGCATTATACAGAGAATATACATAAAATTAAAAATAACATCTTGAAAGTATAGTTGCGCGCTATGCGCCGGATTTTACGGAAATTAAAATTAATTTAGTAAGTGAAGAGATAAAGTAAAATATAAGTAAAGTAGGTATAAAATTAAATTATTTATTATAGTGTTATCAAGTTTATGTTTCTGTATTATTTAAGTCATTTGATAAATAAATTAGTTAATTATATATTTGTATTTGTAATTTTTTTGTTTTTGTTTTTCTAAACCGACTCGCTTGTCGGGTTTGAATCGGAATCTGGTAAAGGCAGAATCTGGTGATACTCCAAATTTGAAGGTTTAGCCACAGTCGTCGTTCCATCTATTGAAGTTCAGAGCCAATATGAAGTTGGTTTAACAGCGAATGAAAACAATTGAAAATAATTTAATAAATTGAATGAAATGGTTTATTAAACACTTAATTAAAATTTGAAATTTTGTGTGGCTAAAATATTTTTAAAGAATATTTAAGAGAGATATTTAGTAATAAATGGGATATTTTTTTCAAGAAAATCAATAAGAAATGCATGCATTATTTCTTTTGCATTTATCTTTCTTGAGATAGATTTGGAGAAAAAAACACAAAAGATGCAATTTGTGAATTAGTGTTATTTATCATCAAATAATTAAATATAAAACATGGACCAATGTAAAATATTACTTCCTTGCATATTCTTAGGATGATTAAAATACGAGGGATATATATGAAAAAGTTATAAGCTTCTGTGGCAAATGTCTCAGCTTAAGTTTGGCTGGGTTCAGTACCTTGAAATATCTTACGGATAAAACGTGGTGTTATTAATAGTCAAATAATTAAATATAAAACATGGACCAATGTAAAATATTATTTCCTTGCATATTCTTAGGATGATTAAAATACGAGGGATATATAAAAACGTTATAAGCTTCTGTGGCAAATGTCTCATCTTAAGATTGACTGAGGTCAGTACCTTGAAATGAATGAAGGTTGGGGCAGAAGTCATGGCAATTATTTTTGTTCTTGTAGATATGTGAATGGATCACAAACGTATATGTATCGTGTGAAAGTTCTGCAGGCATAGTGTGTATGCAGAACAAAAGATGGATTAGTTGGTAGTTGAGCAGCGAGGGCTGTGAAATCAATCAGTTGATGAGTGTCGTGTGAGATGGAAGCAACCCGTGTTGAGCAGTGCGCTTACATCAAATAGCCGATCTCCAAGGGAGAAATTCACCCTGTGACATTGATCCCTTTCCCAAGATTAAGGAAACAATACGTGGCAGGTGGTTTGCAACACGAGAGGACATAACTAATGCTATTCGCCAACAGGTGACCCGATTCCCACATGGTACGGCAAATGCTGAGGCTGATGGTATACAGCGTCTCCCACATCGTTGGCAGCGTTTGGTGACAGTAACAGGGGACTACATTGAGGATCTTTAGGCTTAGATTTCTCGTGTCAAATTTATGTGTACTATGTTGTCATTCTTTTGCACAATGAAGGCCATATTGCCTTGAATATATATATACTACCGTAATAAATTAGTGTGTTACGATATTTCAGTGCTATTCATTGTCCACACATGTAGTTAACACCTTGTCCTTTCGTCTGTATATGTCACATTTTCCTACCGGACTGGTATCTTCAAGAAAAAAAAAATAGTTGCCATGACTTTTGCCCCAATCCTGGTATAAACAATATACTTAGATACATTTTCTAATTTTCTAACATGCTGTTTTGCTTAAACTACGATGTGAGTCTCAATCTCATAAACTTTGTATGCATTTAAATTTTTTAATGCATTTGGAAATGTTTCCTATTGGGTTGCCATTAAAAGTTCAGTAAATGTACATCCAATTATGAATGAAAATACATTAATAATGAATCAATTGGTAATATTCAGTCTTAGAACATTGTTAATGCTCTAAAAAATTAAACCTAATGGAAAAAAATGTATATCTTTAACTAGTATTTTGTATTCAAATTAAAATTATATAGTAAACAAAATTCGAAAATAAAGTAAATATACATGCACTTTATGCATTTCATTTTACTCATCGCTCGAACCTATCTAAAATATTACAATAATTATTTGCATTGATACTTTGTTAGCGTTACTTGTGAAATTGGTTACATTCATCCATTGAAAGACAAGATCAGAAATAAAGCAAAATAAATATAAACGAAATCTTTAGCAAATATTAGCTACAATTTGAAAATTATTACGAAAAAAATTATTAAATATATTTAAATATTCAGTATTGGTTTTTTCCTTCTTAATTAAATATATTATGAAAGTCAAACTTCATTTATTATTTAAATACTTACTGGCTTCTTTAACATTTCAATTAATAAAGTTGAAAACAAATAGTGAATTAATACTCCAAATTGTGAATTCAGGTAATTAATTATTTATAAGATTTAATTCGATAAATTAATTAACACTTGTCATTTACTCTTTCTCCTTATATAAGTAGTGTTCTTATTTAATAAAAAAACGATGTTTTACAATTAAAAAGCGTAACTGTGTGAATTTCAGTTAAAAAAATATTACTTTTATTTACCGAAGAGGGTTTAAAAACCGGTCTAGTATTTTCAATTATACAGGGGAAATGATATTTAATATATTTTATTTCCATTTCGAACGTCGATGCATAGATGCATATCACTACAATATTTAACTTTAATGTATTCATTTCAAAGAGTAGTACAAAGTAAAGAAACTAAATCTTTCATTCCGCCATTTGGGGGGGGGGGAAACCCGGAAAATATCGGTAATAATTCCATTTTGCAATAATACATGTAAAAAAAAAGTATGATTTCGGAAACAATTTTTTTTCTTTTTATATTCTTCCGACTTAATTCCTTCGGAGATTGAATAAATATGCTGGAATAAATTATTTTTCGAAAGAAAACCCACAAGTCAAATGAAAGATTACATAATTAACGTTAGTTATATGTTCTATTGTCGAAAGGTTATCAAGGATATTTTTTTCCTCGATTTGCTGCATAAAATTAAAAACTCTAAGCATCTGTTTATTTCTATAAATAACCATTAATCAAAATGAGCTCTCGATGAAGTCAAGCAACGCGTATGAAGATGTAAATTACATTTAAAGGACAAATTATTTGTGAGTATTGTGTTCCGAAAATGGCGATTGATCTTTTAGTTTCTTCTTCTTAAACATCTGAAAATAATTTTATTACTCCAGACGAGCACATTTTTGAAGAAAAAAGGAAATGAAAAATGGGATCTGTTTATTCTCTACGGAATCATTTGTAATTTATCTAATATGTGTGTCAGAATTTCTGAAGTACTAATCTGAAATGTGTGTGTGTGTTAAGAAATATATTTTATGAATGGAAGAATTGACAATGAGTTAAGAGTAAAAGGTTTAATTAACATACTATATTGAATTTCTGATTGAAAATTATTACTAGGGAAAAAAAATACTTCTAGGAAAATCTCTCTCTCGATATGATGAGGAATACAAAAAGCAATTAACGTATCAACTATCAGAGCCAGAAAGAAGGAAACATTTTGTTGTTCTATCAGCTGGTAGGCGAAATATTTGCAAGTGGCTTATCTAGCAAATGTCGATTGAATTAAAATAGTCGAAAAAACTTACATTTTGTATTCGTTGAATCATATATATATAAGTACTAGGTGATTCGCCACCGGACCAACAAACTTTCAGGGTGTGTAGAGGGTACACAGACAATTCGGAATCACATAGGAATGCAAGGTAGCAAATGTCGTCGTTGAAAGCTGTGGGGCAAAGAAGTAAAGAAAAGGAAAAGAGGGGGTACACACACGATTCGGAATCCCATAGGAATGCAAGGTCGCAAATGCCGTCATTCAAAGCTGTGGGGCAAAGAAATAAAGAAAGAGAAAAGAGGGGGTTACACACACGATTCGGAATAATATAAGGATGTAAGGTCGCAAATGCCGTAGCTGAAAGCTGTGGGGCAAAGAAGTAAAGAAAAAGAAAACAGGAGGTACACAGACAATTCGGAATCATATAGGGATGCAAGGTTGCTATCTGAAAGCTATAGGGAAAAGAAGTAAAGAAAAAGAAAAGAAACACATTAAAGCATAATGCCCATGTGTGAACTTTAGAGACCCCTCATCCTGTGCAACCCCGTGAAGCTCAACAGCAATGCTCGGTCAATGTTTGGGTCGGCATTCTTGGAGACTACCTCAATGAACCGTACCTTATGCCTCGTCCTTTGAAAGGTAGGAAATATCTGATCTTCTTGTAATAAGTCCTGTCCGGATTTCTTGACGAAGCATATGTGCCTCCGTAGTTGCGTGCCTCCATGTCATACCAGCGTGACGCAGTACGGAATTTACATCCATGAAAATCACCTCAACGTAACCATTGGACAGCGGTGGAAAAATTCTGGTGGCCTGGTTCATTCACCTGATAGATGACCGGACCTTTCATGCATGGATAACCCCTTCTGGGGTTACATAAAGAGTTTGGTAGCTGCCGGGTAGATACGTGGCATGACAAAAATATTCCAGAATGCAAGGAATTCGATGCAGTGCCATTCTCAGACCTGCTAGACGACTTCTGTTCATAATTTCGAACATTTTTTGTAGAATAACCCAATAAAATGATTTCTACCCAATTTATGTGTTGCTGTTCCAGCTCTTTTTCTCTGTTTTTTGTAGTATAGCTCAAAGGCATAGCATTTGCAACCCTACATTCTTATGAGATTCCAAGTCGTCCCTTTAGCCCATTCATACGCTGTAAGTTTGTCGGTCTGGCAGTGAATCATCTTGTATAGCAAATGAGTGCTTCGTTACGTTTATCGTCTTTATAAGTCAACAAAATCGTGATATACGTATTTACTTTCCAATTACTCTCTTCTTCTTTATGTGTTTGAAAATTGCTCAACAAAAGGTTTATTAACAGCTTACTTAGACGCAACACGAAGGTTATTGGCAACAGGCATCACAATTTCGAATCATTGTCAAAAGTCTCCAAATTTCCGCACCATTATTAAGACTACATTTGGAACCGTGATTTTGCAAATTAATTAAATAATAAAATTCTTTACTGTCAGTTGAATTAGAACATACTTGTAATTATACTTTTAAGAATATTATTACTATAAGAAATTATCTGAATACAATTTTTAGCAAAAAATAAGAAGAAAAAAAAATAACACGTTTTCAAATATATTCTACTTTTACGGAAAATTCTTCTATAATAATAACATTTTGTGATTATGTACAAATATATACATACGACTTCTGTACAGAATCTGAACTATTATTTTTGTTGAAATATATATTTAAAAGGGGGGTTTATTCATAATTTAATATTTAAGAGAAAAGAAATGTTAATAAAAAATGCCAAATTCTGATTGCTATTTTAATTGCTAGTAATTCTAAAAAGAAATAATGTCAATTTTGCAAAATTCCTTGTGCGGGATTTGTAGAGAAGGCTTATCCGTATGTAAACTCAAAACTCAAACTCAGTGGCGGGACAGCCCATGAGGGACAGGGATTACTGTATCCATCCCTGTATACGTGACCATTTTGCACCGAGGTGCATTTTCCGATCAAGTGGTCAGTCTGAAGCGAGACCCCCAGTGTTTAAGTCCCCAAGCAAGCTTGATACTCATTTATCGACCCACTGCAGTAGAGATGAAAGGCTGAGTCGACTTATCTGTATTCATATAAGCAATATATTATTATTATAGAAGCATTTTCCTAAGTGGAGAATTTTTGAAAATATGTCACTGTTTCTTAACTTTTTGTCAAAATATTGAATTTTAAATAGTTTTTTCTTGTAACAATATTTTCAAAATAATTTCATGCGTATTTCCCAATTAAAATGCAACTAAATATGCAGAAAAAAAAATCATTTATATGTTTTTAAAAAATTATTTTCCCGAAAGTAGTACGTCATCTTAATCCCTTCATGCAGAATTCTTTAAGAGCATCAGGGCAATATATAAATAATATTATATTTGTATTGGTTTACGTAAGTTAGAATTTATTTTTATCTAAATTATTTGATAATTAAAACACGCATTTAAATGCACTAGAGTTCTCAAACAAACGTATCATGATGAAGAGTGAAAGATGCAGCTTCATGAAGTCCAAGATCGTGAAGCACCAAAAGTTCAAAACTAACTTTGCCTCATGCTTGCAGTATATTTAGCTTAACATATTGGAATAGTCTTCATGCCTTGGGTGGCCCTACCAGGAGAACACACTCCCGACCTAATTCACCCATTCCACCTAGGAACACACTCCAGCCACGATGAGGCAGCAATGCAGGACATTAGGAGCATCATCCTGGCGCTGCTTTGCTTGAGACAGGCAGTAGGGGAAATTAAATTACTCTTGATTGGTTTCGCAGTGGACATATTCGAGTTCAACGGCATGTGGCAGGTCTTAAGGTATCCGACTACGTTCGGAACCGTGATTTTAAAAAAGCGCATAAATGGATAATTTTCATGATATTTAATGTCACTCAGATTAGAATACATGCATACAATTGTTTCAAGAACATTTTGACAAAAAAAATTATTTAAATACAATATGTTGGCAAAGAATTAACTTAGAATAATATTTTTTTCAAAATGTTCTCCTTTTGTGAAAAATGCTTCCATTATAATAATATTTTGCCTGTATATAGCTCAGACCTCTCTACAGAGGCTCAACTAGAATTTTTGAAAAATTCCCATTATTTTCAGAGTTGCCACCCATTGAGATAATTATTGGCGTTTTTTTTCCCTTCAAATTGTTCCCCTCTGTTGTTGTAAAATATGGATGAACCCACTTCTAAGTTACATATTTCAAAAATTCTAGTTGAGCCTCTGTAGAGAGGTCTGAGATATATACAGGCATAATATTATTATAGTAGAAGCATTTTTCACAAAAGGAGAACATTTTGAAAAAAAATATTATTCTAAGTTAATTTTTAGCCAAAATATTATATTTAAATAATTTTTTTTTTGTTGAAATGTTCTTAAAACAATTTTATACATCTATTCTAATCTAAGTGACACTAAATATCATGAAAATTATCCATTTATGTGCTTTGCAAAATCATGGTTCCGAACGTAGTCGGATACCTTACCCTTCTTGTCCGAATCGCAATGTGATCCAAGCCGCTCCTGCCCATATCTTGACTTGCATTGGTTGCCATACGAGCCAGCTGCTTTCAAGTCCTACAACAGTTATTCAATGTTTAAAAACGCACGGGTTCATGGACTTGATCTAGACTTTTCTGTCAATCAAGTGGGATAAGAAACAACAACAATAGATGCATTGGATGAACCGCTGTATTAAATACCTGCATTATTATCATTATTTTTAAAAAAAAACATTGTACTACGCAAAAAATTAAAAAAAACACACACACATTTTAGTATTAATGGAATAAAGATAGCAATCAATTAATTGCATCATTTAGAGCAGATCAGTTCATGTTTCACAATATACTTCATTGAAGAAAAATAATAAATTTATATTTGGCGATGCTTTTTAATAAATACATTTTCCCTATTTAATTCCCACTCCTTTCTAAGAAAACATAAAAAAACCAAAAAAAATAAATTGTTAAAATCAGCTAACTTGAAAGAATTTTTGTGTAAAGAAAAATAATTTTTAACGAAAAAAAAAATAAAAACCCCAGACATTAATTAAAAAAAAAAAAAAAAAAAAAAACTATCGTTTTTGTTCTCAAATATTCTAATAAAATTAAAAATTTAAGATTTATAAGGTAAAACAAAGTTGAGACTGAGATTAATTAAGAACAGTGTTAAGCTCTGAAACAAAGACCTTGAAAATATACACTAAAAAAAATTTAATAAGAAAAACGGCGAGCTTCGAGTTTTAAAATGTTCTAAAACGTGTTAAGAATTAAAGGAGGTATGTGGACGTTCTTTATTATCAAGATTTCCTTTATATATATACAATATAATGTGTTACGTATTCGTATTTGTACTTAAGAAACAAACACAATTTAGATAACGGGGGGCATTTATTTCTGATTTGGTTTATTTGAAAATAAATTTTATTACATTTAGAACTGAGGTAAGACTAAAAATGTATATTAGTTTTATATCAGGCTGTATTTAAGATGTATATATAAACAATTCTTATCGAGTGAATATCTATTAATATTGCACTTTGAAGATATACAAGAGCTATTGTAGGAATGTTAAAATGAACACAAACGGACTACGTAATTTTCCACAGTGGTCGAGTGGCAAGGGAAATTATTGTGATCTGGCACTTATATCTTTACAAACTTCCACACCAAGCCAACGTGATGACTTTGAGTTTCGACAAAATAAACAAGCACCAACCACGCTACAAGATGGGTCTTTATATTGGCATTTTCTGTATTCATACTAACACATAATTAGGATGTTTTTATAAGTAATTCTATAAAGAAATACCGCGTCCACTAATATCTTGAAATGTTTAAAGGATTTAACTATTGAGGTTACAAATTAGTACTATTTAACTATTGATGGTACGCTTAGAGTTTTTAACTTAGTATCACTGATAATTATCCACGGCCTAAGGGGACACATTGAAATAGCATTAAAATAAATCGAAATAAATTTCGGAGATTCCTTCGGATTCTTATCAAAATAAACAAGAGAGAGATTTACATTTTTTATTTTTACTTCCATTTGAGAAAACGTAATTGCGGAGTTAAAAATTTGTGTTTCATGATGGAGGCTTCAGAGGACCATACACTTTAGTACGAAGTTGGTCACAATGAGTATGAAATATAAAATTTTTAAGTTTAATTTCAAAACTTCTGGGAATTTTAGATTATGAAGGAAGAGTTCCTTACGAGAAAACTAATATTTGTTTTAAAATTGTATTCATTTGCTTTATTTCTAAAACAAGTTTTGTTTCTATACATTTCTTGTCTCAGTAAAGTTTTTCTCTGATCTTTATTTCAATTTTTCATTGCTATATATAAAGTTCCAAGAATTTTGTGTAGCTTAACTAACCAAGAACTTTATTCTTAACTGTCACTTTGAATAAATCTAATCCATTTCAAAAGTTAAGAGTATAAAATTACGTGACATCTTTCGAGCATCTAGCGGCTAATAGCGGCTGGATGGAGAAGCTCACATTACAGGGCGAAAACACATTTGCGGCTACTTATCCCTTTCTCTACGAGCCAAGCACGATTCATTTTCATTATATTTTGGCGATTTTCTTTCAAATTCTGGGCGAACTGCCAGAAAAAGGATTATTGCCAGCGAGTTTCTGGCAACCCTAATTACATTTCACGTACTGCTATTGGGAGTTTGTTTAATCAGGAGTGGGGACGAAATTTTCATGCATCCACCAAGGGATGAAATGTATATTTCATGGGAAGGGTTGTACCTTGCTGTTTGTTAGAATACCCGGAGGCACCGACGCCAACGTATAAATTAAAAATAATAATACCAAAAAGTATCCGTTTCGAGATAAAGTAAAATGAAGTGAAATGAAATGCTCCGGGGTGAATGAATGGCGAGTGAGTAATGCCTAGTCCGATTAAAATTTGCTTAAAAGAAAACGATGAGGTAAACAGAAAATATAATTTTGTATTTCTGTTTACTTTTCCCCGCATTCGATTGTAATCTAGAATTTAGAGATAAATATAAACACATTTATTCCAAGAAAATTAACTGAAAAACTAGATGTATGAGATATATACTTTTTACTTCTGGAAAAATACGAAGAAATGTCAGTTTTTAAAATTCATTTCATACACACGTTTAATTTAAAAAAGAAATTATTTATTCAAAATAAGGGGGAAATGTTTAAATCTTCCATTGAATGTATAAATGTAACTAAAGAATATTAATATTTGCTTGTGATTCTTTTTTCTTTATTACAAGCATAACGTTAAGTAAATACATTTTTTCACATAAAAAAATAATTGAAAAGTGAAGATTTTTCACACCAAGTTTTTCCATTTAATTTAATGTTTTTTTTAATAATGTATCCAAACACGTTTTTAACACGGATGTAAAAATTGTAAATAAACATGCTTTCTGTATCGAATTAGTTGATATCAATGAAATTTATTGTATATAAATTTTCAAAATATTATATGAATATAGTTTCTTAAAAACTATACAGGAAATATTTCGTCGAAATAAATTTTCCCCTAATTTAAAATTAAGTGTAAAAAAAGTCAAAAGCAAATATAATGTTTTTTTTTAGTATATGTGTACTTTGAAAAATACTTGCAGATAAGTTAGATAATTTTGTTATCTTTAAAAAATTTAACAAAAAACTTCACCTTTCATTTAAGTCTAATGTATTTTTCAAAGACTATGTATGCTTTTATAAATAAATGAAATTTAAGATGTTAAAATTAATTTATCTGAATGAAATAGATAAATTATTTTTATCCTTAAGGAGATGGCCAATTTTAAGATGAAATACTCTTCGTGACTAGACTCTGGGTGCGCTGCCTTTTATTTATTTATTTTGTCAAAAATTGACAGTATTATTTATCACCGAACAATAGCAACAATAAAAAGCATTGTCACTCCGCTGAACATTGGGCATTTTATTTTATACCCTAAACTCATCTGAAGCAAGAGTTCACTAAAGTGGTAATGTTTAATAGATATTGACAGAACACGTGATATGCAGAAAGTAATTAAAAATAGAAGAGCATCTAAACATTGATTGACATTTGAGCATCGAAAATTGTTCTTTAAAAATATATTCCTATCGGTAGAAATATTGTCTGCCCATCCAAAAAATCTTACACAATCCATACATTGCTTCTTTTAAATAGCTTTTATTTGACATACATGTCAAATTATATGAAAATGTAATAGTTTCTAATATTTATGGTAAAAGAGAAGAATTTAATTTCAATATTATAAAAGTTCCTCATTGGGAGAGTAATGTACATGTTTCTATATTCAGAAATATTGTTATTAATTATATACAACGTAATTAATTTCTTGTGTCAGAAAAATCAGACATTATAAATAACTATAAACATTTTACTAAATATTGCTTAAATCAGAAATACCCAATTTATTTTATTAATAGTTATATAATTAAAGCTATTCAAAATAGTTAGGATTAAAATTCTGAGATTGATAATAGTTTATAGTAATAAACTATTATCAATCTCAGAATTTTAATCCTAA
>BMAV01017139.1:199384-211633 GCA_019973955.1 Trichonephila inaurata madagascariensis | reverse complement strand
CAAATGTTGGTGTTGGTTTAAACATGGCTTCAAGGAAACATCTTCTGTACGTTCAGCATTCTTTATTTTGATGCACACATTAAAAGTATATAATCACAGTACTATTTCATATTAGAACAGGGAAGAACTCTCACAAGGATAAATCATAACAAAGCAATGGCGATCACAATAAGCAGATGAACACGTAAAAGATAAAAGATCTGCAGCTATTTGTACATTGTCACATTGAGGGGGGAGACAAAAGAGAGTGATCACAAAATATTTCGCTTTTTATACTGGCAGTGAAGATCGCGTGACTCCTTTGTAACAAGAGCTTTGATTGGTTAAAATGGACGTGGAAGAGATTTCTGATGTAATAATACTAGTTGATTATGATTAAGATCAGAACATTAGATTTGAACCTAAGGATTAAAAGTTTATTTAAATATTATTAAAAAGAGTTAATTAAAAGGATGCTAGAGGGAATTATTACATATATATATTTAATAAAACATTATACATACATATAAAATATCATGCCTAAAATTTTTGAATTTTTATATGTTTAAAATAATTTCAAGTAAGAAAATGGAAAAAACGTAAATTAAAAAAAAAAAAAAAAAATAGGAGAATTAAGTCTGAAAGTAAAACACTTGGGAAATAAATACAAAAATGTAGAATTAAATTAAAAACTGTGCCTTTATAAGAACTTCAAAAATTCAAAATATATATATGGAAGAACTATCTAAATTGATTTTTGAACTACGTTTTTAAGAGATTATTTCATTTTGAAATATCGACCTTTCGTCCTTTAAAGGTTAACAATAAATTGAAATCTATTTCGGCATTCTCTTATGTAACTTTTTTAACCAGACTCAAAAATGAAAAATTCATAATGAAGACAAGAATAATATTGACATTTGAAAGGAACCGATGAATATAAACAAAATATGATCTTTTAGTTAAAGAAAAAGCTATTAATTCTTAAGACGTATTTGACTGAACGTCACGAAGACATTCATTCTAAAGACAAATTGAAACTATCGAGCTTTAAAATAGTATTTCAATTAATTTTAAAATCTAGATAGAATCGGTGTCATCATTCAGATTATATTTTGTCTTTATGTAAATACTGTTGGAGCATATATTAAAAGCTGCAGAAAATCTATTTTTCAAATCTATTCTTGTTTCTTTTTAGTTACTGTCTCGAGGGAAAAAGTTTATTTTTGTGTATCGATTTATAAAGTAATCAAATCATGATCAAAAATTTAAAAGGAAGCAATATTTTAATCTTTCTTGGAGAACTGTTTATTTCTCTCTTTATAGAACGATAAAGATGTATGAATTAAGGAACACAAATTAAATGCAATTAGCTTATTTGAAGTATTCCCGCCCCCACAACTATGTGCTTTTCTTTCAAATTAATTGCAATTGCATTTTTAATATCACTCAATTGCATGAATAGCTGACTAGCTTGTACTAAAATATCAAATAAATAAAGGTTGCATCGCAATGCAGACGACTAAATTCGGATTCGAGTATTTTTGAAAATGAGTCTAAAAATATAAATTCTAGAGTTTGTTTGTTTTCTTAACTGTCTGTGTTTACCTAAATGTAATATGTCATGAAGTTTTTTGCCGTATTCTATAAGCGCATGCCACTTCTAACTTCAGAGTATTACACAACATTTTTTTAAAAATACTTCTAAGAACACGAATCCATTTGTGATTTATTCCCCACGACGATTTAATTTTTAAATTTTTATGTTTTTAAATTATATTAATTAAAAATGTATAGTATATTAAAATTTTTGAAACTTATTTTAAAGAGGAGATTTATATTTAAGAGAAGAAAATTGCTTATACTTTTTATCTCAACCAATAAATATATCTGAAGTTTTGTATTTATCCTGGAGGGACCTTAGCCTTTTACTGTAGTAGGCAGGAGCAAACCACTCCGACTTGCTTTGTCAGAGGATACCTTCGATCTTTGACTTACTCCAGAGGAACCAAGTCTTTCCCAACGAACACTGAGTATTGCATCAACCAAGACACCCCGATCATGTTTTTGGTTGTATAAGTGCTCCAAATAAGAACTTATTTCCGACCCATTAATGGTTCAGAATTCTCTTCGGTTGTACAATGGCATGGATTTAATCCTGCCTTGGTGGACAAGGAAGTTGCAACATTATACCTTAAAATGACACGATATTTAATATTATCATTTTTGTTCCTTTCTTTTTTAATGAATTAATATACCAACAATTTTTAATAAGAAACGTTAACAAATATACCACAATTGTGTGAATTGTTGACGAAAAAAAAATTCATTCATAAAGGATTTTACAAGTAAAAGCAATGATTTTTATGGAAGAATTTACCATATATTACGTAATAAAAAGTAAACTAAAAATTAAGTAGAATGTATAAGCAAGCAAGTAAAAAAATGCATGGTTTTTCTTAAATTAAAATCATTTTGAAAGAAATCACATTTTTTTAGAGGATAGCTGGTAGTGTAAAGGGTTGACATGTAACGTTGTTTGATTGGTAAAAGATGGTGGCGCTGTGGATGATGGAACTTGTTTTTCCATTGAGCAGGAGAGAGACTGGGTATATCAATAGTAGTATATCTGCTGAATATTTACAATGTTTTAATTAACGACATGACATGGAAACAGTAAGCTTAGCAGTATTAGAATAAAATGTATGAAATATAAAATTTTTTGAACCCAATTAAAATCCTCTTGGTGGCGTCTTTCGTCGTTAGTTAAAAATAAGCTGCACAAAAGGTTTAAAAAATGCTTCATAGAATTTATTTTGCTTCTATTTCAGAGTTTGTTAAAATAAATTTTTTCCACAAAAATTCAAATAAGAATTTTAAACTTGAATGAAAACCCAGAAATAGTTCTTTGAATTGCAAAATGCCAAATACTGTCAAAAGAATTTGAGATACTGCGTCATAACTATTTTATTAATATTTATTTTTTAGGTGAATTATGAAAACGTCTCAGAAATTTACTTGCATAGAATATAGTTAAGTGTCACTTTATTGCCTTTTTTAAGTGATATAAAAAAGTTTCAATCTGAAAAAATTCCAAAGCCATCTTATGGAATAATTTTTAAAAATCACCAATTCTTCAAGCTCAGAGTACAGCGATATTAATGACTAATTTCGTTTTTTACTTTATTTTTTTTCATTTTATTTAACATGAAAAGTAATCAAAATAAGATTAATGGGTGGAAAATTAATAGTGGGCTACAAAAAAAAAATGAAAATTCTCAAGAAAAAATCATTAATTTTAAAGTTTTGCAGTTCGAAAAGCCCTTGAAGAGTAAAATATTTTACGTATGATACCAAAAGAATATCGGGAGTTTTTAGAAATATTATTAATATTGAATTTTATTATTTCTTATGTATCGGTGTTATCAAAAAATAAATCTGTTAGAATAACATTTTTTTTTTAAACACTTAAATTTTCTTTTTTTTGTAGTATTTTTTTTCAAATTTTTATTCAAACATTATATAATATTTTCGATAACTTAAAAATTATTATTTTTTTTCTAATTTAGAAGATATTTTATGCGATATTCCATAGCTTCGAGGGAAACTAATTTTGGTTGCCGCGAACGGCAAACTTTTAAACTGGTATGTAGTAAAATCTTTTAGTTACATGCTGGACCGCGCGCAATAAATTTAAGTACACTTTACTAATGCGACGGAAAATATTTTGATTATTTTTAAACTACTTGACATTTTTATTAGCCGTCACATTTCGAATTTAAAGTCATCAATCAAAATTTACCAGCATCCTCCCCCCCGTAAATGTACAGGTAATACATGACTATACTTTCCAACTTTTGAGGTATCAGCTTACCGTTTAGTGCAGAGTAATGCTCACTCTTCTGGCTATAAATTCTACTTTTCTATTTTTCACTCACTTACTTCAAAGCACTTGCTGTTTTTTAACCAGAAAGTCAGCAGCTTGAGCGTTCACTGCTTATCATTACAAATAAGCGTACCATTTCGACGCAGTTGTGGCAACAGCCGTCAGATAAGAGAAACCAATATTTTTCCATCCCAGTTGGCATCAGCAGGTGAAGCGAGCGACAAAAGCGACATCCAGCGTCATTTGTTGGATTCGCTCTTGCCTGAGTTCCATAATTCATGGTCATCAGATGTTAAGGCGGCATCTCATGCTTCAAAATTATGGCGTGTCCCTATTGCTAATTGCGGAACATTCACTAGATGTCAGACAGCGCGGGAAGATACAGACTGGGAGACGTCTCCCAGTGAGAAAATTACAGTGGATTGAGTGTTAAAAGTTTTATTTTAGACACTAATATATCACCTCGATGACTGTAATCCGCGATGACAATAATCTGACTCTTTAAAGCAATGAATGGAGATTGGCTTAGCAATATACAATTGAGAATAAATACGTCGGAAACTATAAACTTCAAAACATTTATAACCTCGCACATTAATAGTGGAATGAGTGCTTAAAGTACTGTTTAAATCTGGCAATTAAAGCATTGCATTGTATTGATAAACAGCTAGTGGTTGAATAATATAATTATAAATATATACTTGGAAGGTTATAAATAAAAAAAAAATAATTAAATATATGTTTTAAAAGATTTATTTGAACATTAAGATATCACATTAATGGTCAATGATTCCCTTGGGTGAAAAATGGGATAATTATGAATCAAAACACATAAATATATTCGTCTGTTGCATTGCCTGGGATTGTTCTGTTTATAATGAAACATGCTTCGGAAAATTTATTTAATTTCGTATAATCTTAATAATGTTTCATGGAAATACTTTAAAGTTTCCTTACATTATATTAGATGTTATAAGCATCGGTTTTTTTATTCCGATAAATATAATATTTTTCTTCTGTTACCAGGCAAAATTACATGTCTAAGTCAAATATGACGTCATATATGGAATAATAAATTGACCCGATATTAACTTTTGGGAAGGTCTCAGAATTTTTTCTCTTGTTTGTTTTTCGGTCAATGAATTGCTGCTATGTATTCATTTTATATGATATAATTCAAGCCATAGTGTAAAAGTGCGGAAAATCAATAAAAACCATTCCTGTATTTAATGCTTGGTGTCAATTCAAAATTAACTGCAACACAGTTTTGTTATATTTGAATTAAAAATCTGGCCTTTTATTTATATCTAGTTTTACATAATAAAGCATATATCTTCTATTTTAAAATGTCATTAAATCATATAAATGCCTCTAATAATTCAATATCTATGTCATTAAATCATATAAATGCCTCTAATAATTCAATATCTATGTGTGAAGTTCCCATTGAAGTCTTTTTGATTGATTAAATTTTCAATATTCAATGTAAAATCATGGTGTTGTAACATCTTTATTTATTACTTTGTTTTCGCTTTTATTTCTGTTGGATTTAGAATGAATATATTTACCTTTAACGAAGATCTCATTAATATTTTATTAAAAGTAAAATTGTACTGCAGACATTTTATTAAAAAATGTTATTTTTTCTATTAAACATTGAATATGATAAAATGTTAAAAGTCACCTATTATTTCGATGGCTAAACATGCATAATATATAGTAAGAGATAAAATTATTTAAATCAATTGTTATGTCTCTAGAATATATTTGTATAATTCAATACACATTTAATTCAGCAATACTTAATTTATTTTAGGTATAGAGTTGGTTTATTTAATTGAAGATTTTACAGTTTTTGATTCATGTGAGAGAAAAATGATTTACGTTTTTAAAAGTACTAGTGTTCTGAAATATTTAAAAAGCACAACTAATCAATACTTCAAATATAATTAAGGATGCTTGAATTACTAATTTCAAAATTGATATGTGTTTTATATCAATACTACTAATTAATAAAACATCTCGCAGAATTTATCAAAACTTATTCCGATAAATAAATTTGTAAATTGATGAGGAACTTATATTTTTCATCTATGAGTTAAAAGAAGAAATATTAGACGTAAATGAAAACACAAATCTCAAATTGAGAGAGAAGTCAATTCCTGTAAAGCATGAAATCTGTAATATAAGAGGTGACCGCCTTATAACAAAAACTATTGCTAAGATAAGAACAGGTCATTACAGAGAAATGAAGTTTGATAGGGTTGGTAGAAGATCTTATAGGAATTGTGATAACTGTATAAATACAGAGCTAACACATGCTCATGTCTTTGACTGTCCAGCTATTCTTGCTGCTCTACAAGAAATAACGATCATCTTTTCGTCAACCATTCTCTATGTGGACAATATTGAACAGATTGTCAGAACAGTCATCTGGATCCATGGTACTGTCTGTTTTGGTACTGTCATGGATGCGGAATGATCATCATCATCAAAAGAGCAAATTTGAATTGCGTAACTCTTAAGGAAAATATAAATCAATCAAACGTTATAATTTTTCTTCCTTAATCCATTTTAATTCGGTTAGAAAAATTTGTATTCAATACAAATTTAGACTATTGTTTTCGCAACGAAAAAATAAATTTCAACAAAAATTAGTTATACATAAAAAATGAATTTTGAACTGAAAAGAATGATTCAACCACGCTAATTTCTCATTATTCTGTTTTTAAAACATTCAGAAAGTTTTTTTTTTCAAATAAAATAACCTATTTCTATGCATATTTTTTGTGTTTGAATATTTGAATGTTTTTAAACTGAGACCGGATAGAGTTTCAGGTAAAATATACTGAGCATAATTGTGTAATTAAGCATTTGCAATATTTAAAGGTAAGAAAAACTCCTAATATAAAGAATTGAAATTCAAGTTGTTTTGTATTTTTTATAGAATTATTGATTTATTGAAAACTACATGAGAAATATTGGCAAAGAGCCGCTTCAGTGTGATCTAAGGTAAAGTTATAAGAATGACGTCTAAAGATCGAATTCCATTCTCCAAAAATACACAGAACCATTCGGAAGGAACTTTGAATAGTTTAGCAGATTATCAGAGTGTGTAATTTGATTATTTAAAAAAATGCCTAAAATATTTTTTTAAATAATATCCCGCAATTAAATTAGAATTTTATATCTACGTTTCGGTATTTTTTTCCTGTGCTTTTAAAGTGCAAATAAACAAAAAAAGTTATGAATTAAAGAAATAAACTCTTTAATTGGCTTAAAAGGAAATATGAGAAAATATATGCAATATTCTATATTTTAATAAAAATACTGTAAAACGAAAATGAACTGTCAGAAATACGAATTTCTAGTACCATAAGTAATATGTATATCATATTCAGCAAATAAAAAAAAATTGTAAATTTTGAAATATCTTTTTAAAATTATTTGCTTAACATAGGCTGGGGAGATTTAGTAAATTAAGAAATAACTAAAATCTAATTTATTGTAAAAAGGAACTAACAGGAATAAAAAAAAACGTCTATCATAAGGCGATAATAATAATAAGGTCTTTCACTATTAAAAAAAAGATACATATGCACTCGTATGAATAAAACAAAAATGTAATATAAATAAAAACAGAAAAAAAAAATTTATCTGAGGGAACAGCATGTTTCTTGAGATAATTTCATAAATTATATGAAATAATTATTTAAAAAAGAAAATAATTGCACCAATATACACATTTTCAGACTTAATTGAAACTCATACAAAAATTCTAATCCTTTTCAAATTAATCATCTTCAAATTTTGAAAACCCCGTAAATGAAAAAAGATTGATTAATTTAATACTTATTAAAATAAATCAGCTAAAATCAACATTTACGAATATGTGTAAAGTTAACTTTAAAAAAAGAAACAAGACTTCAAAATGGATAACCGCTAAAGTTTTAAAAAACAGAAAAAAAAAAAAAAAAAGAATTACTTATAAATAACGAGTATATTATGATTGAATTAAGCTATTAAAATATATATATATATAATGAGTAAGAGCTGGAAGAAAGAAATGTGATAAAATATTTTCAAGCATGATTTTATGCGTTATACTTTTGAAATAAAAATATGCAGGAAATTATATTGCAAACTTTTACATCTGGAAGTGATTGAATCAATCTGCATATGAATTGTTTTTAACTATATTCTTATAACTTAAATTTAAATGACTGAGGCTTAATAGTAATGGAAATTTGGGGTTTGGTCAAGAGGGATTTGCTTAATGATGCAAGCTTATTGAATGGCAGATAACATATTAGCTTAATCTGCGTTACAAAGGGTACTTGTGAATAAAAATGGATAGTAATGCACATAAGACTCCTTTCAAAATATTCCTTAAAATTCTCTCAATGTGGAAATTAAGCAGAAATTTATAGACTGGTTTTTAGCATTTTCCAATTGAGCACAGTTCAAAATCATGAGGCTCGTAAGGAAAAAAATTATCATGCAACTGGCTATTAGTGCTAGCTATTTCAAAAGAAAGCGGAAACAGAAAAATTTTAAGTGTTCGATAATTTTAAAGTTACCGAAACGGTATATGAATAAGGTATATTTATTGGATTCAATAGTTTATTCTTATAACTTATAAATATTTATATCTAAACCAAAAAGCTTCTAAATATTAATCGAAGCCCAGTGGATGAGTCGCATCGCGCTTCCACTCCACGGGCTCGAGCTTCAAACCCCGGGCTGGGCAAGGTTGACTCAGTCTTTCGTTCCTTCAGTGGGTCGATAAATGTGTACCAAGCTTGCTTGGAAAATTAACACTGGAGGTTTCGCGTCAGAATGACTACTTGACTGGAACATCTGCTCATGCACCTCAGGGCCCAATGTTGCGTATACTGAGTTGGGCACAATAGGTACTCATGGGTTGTGGCGCCACTGAGTTAAGTTAAAAATTAATTGCCAATTAAGCTTAGTACAGTAATAGTTATGTTACAAAAAAGTGCTGAATATATCTCGAATTTATATATTACGAATTCGATTTCTAGGGATTATTTTGGGACGACTAATGAGTAACATGACGACCAATAACTAAACACTGGGGGATTCGCGTCAGATTGAACACCTGACTGGAACATCTACTCATGCACTTCAGCACCCAAAGTCACGTACACTGAGATGGGCGCAGTAAGCCATGGCCCTAATGGGCTGTGGTGCCACTGAGAGTTTAAGTTTCTAATGAATGAGATTCAGGGTATAAACATACTTTTTGTGATGATCCATCAATATAAAGAGAGCGCATACATAATACAACTTCGAACCTACACTCACATTCTACACCGTGCACATGGGCACGGGAGGTGAGTGGTCATGAGCAAGAAATCGTGGCCGACATTGTTCTTTTTTTCTCGAGTCGTGGGTTGGAGCTCTCATGCCACGGAAGACCCACCATGTGGAGAGTTTGAGGAATGAGAAATTTGTCGTTTCTCAGAGTCCTAGTGATGACGTTGTTAACCCTCGTGGCTGGAACATCAAGTGTTTAGCCGCTTTTAGAAACATCCGTCTGACAGACAGGAGCACATTTTTTTTTTAATTTTATTACTTTAAGGACTGTTTTAAATGTCCTTATCGCGCTTGAAATTGAGAAGAATTTTTAATATTTAAGTCTTTATATGAGGCACACTATTTTAATATAATTTTATCACAAGAATTGTGACTAGTATTTTTATATATATTAAAACTGATTAGAAATTATTTATATTCATGTAAAACAATTAAAAATAATAATACCCAAAAGGAAAAAAAGTTTTGGAATATAGATACTGATAGATGGTAATAGATAAGAAAAATCGCACGTTCGCACGTATTGTGAGTTGAAAAAAAAATCGCCAAGTACCACTCCGTGTTCCTCTCACTGGGTAGAATCCAACTGAAGATGTCAAGGCACACAGCACACCCCAAAAATCACACCACAGCGTTTGCAGGCATCAAAGAAAATCATCAACGTCTGAGAGACAGAAGTTTCGGTCAGAGTGTTAAGAAGTTTGGATAATGTGAGGCCAATTGAATCACTAGGCCAAGATTCGCAATTGCGAGGTCCACCGTCATTTTCAAATACGAGGGTGTGATGCAACAATAAAGAAAAAGGCCAATTTGTATAGATTTACAGAACAACATTAATAAATATCAATTCAAATCACATATTTTATCAACTTCTACATTCCTTATAGTACACTAGTACTCATGCACATGTCAAGTGCAATTATTTATGCAGTTTAAGGGGTTTTTTTTATTTCTATTTCTAATGGGGCTGCGGGTTGGTGTTTCATCAATGCAGATTTAGGACATTCCCCGGGAATTGATATATTTTTTAGTGCGGCACAATATAGGTGGATACCAATCACCGCAGGTAGTTTTTACACCCAGTTGTGAAGTTGCCCCCCCCCCTTGAATGCCCTTCTCCTTGATTATCGGAGTGAGCTAGAGGTGTAGGAATAAATGAACTATAAGTTTCCATGATCGTAATATGACTTTATTAAGACCTTAAACTTAAACCTCCAACAGATTAGATAATAATTATATATGTGAGAGAATCTACGATGACTAATCACACAATATATATAAAACCGAAATAGCGTAACCCGGACCACTATCAATAACAAACTCGCCAAAGCTCAGTTATAATTTTATCACAGATCCGAATATTAAATAGTCACTCCTACCTTAATGTCAAATGAAGTAGCAATCAATCTGATTCTAGTTGCAGTTGCGTTTCACCGAAGTGCAATGGTATACACCTTGACCTAAGGTCTCTTTGTCACGGAATTCCTCTGTTGGCTGTCACTTCACAATTGAATCACAGACTATTATAACATTCCCCAAATTGCCACACCGCTTACTCTAACTTCTGTTATTTAAAAGCTTCCTAATTTGCATCTTTCCTTCACGCTTCACTTCTTGGGTTTGATTGGAAAAGAGTTGCCATTAATTCTGGCCCCAAAAAACATGTTAATGAAAAGACGCGTGAGCCCGTCACACAGTTTCCTTCCCGGAAGGAGGCACCTGAGCTCTGGCGATGCGAAACCGTACTAAGGATTTTATTTTTGCCGAGAGCACACAAGCCAAATAGTATTTCAAGGGTTCTTTTGCATGCCACACAATTATATGACATAGACACTGTCGATTTTTTACATCATGAAAATCCCCCGACTTGGGCCGATGTCAAGCCAACCTCAGGCGTACAAGACCAGCGACAAACTAACAATGGCAATCCAACCGGTATTCTGCTTAACTGTGATTTACATAATTACTATATAATTAATAATATATTCCAGGGTAAAATCACAAATAAACTTTCGAATTAACCTTTTCCATAAAAAATCTTTCCTTCCGTCAATCCCTTACACAATTTTCAACAACTGCTGTCATCCTCGTCACCGTTGAAACGGAACAAGGAAGATATATGTTTTCAATATATGTATATCCTCATTTTAATATATTATGCATTATCGTGTGAAACTCCCCATGTCTCGAATGTTGTAATATTGCAAGTAATATAGTTTAAAAATAGTTTTTTTTAATATATATATATATAATATATATATTGATCATTTTATATATAATTAAAATACTCTTAGAATATTTGATAACTGTTCATTTATAAAATTTCTCAAATAAATGATTCTCAAGTATTAGAAAATTGGAAAACCTGAGAAAAGAAAATGTTTGAACGCGGCATGATTGAAATTCCTGACTCGGGAAATTTATTTTTTAACATTTTAAAAATTTAACCAGCGAAAATGATTAAAAGTTGAAAGTAGGGGGAGTAAAAAAAGAAATATGAATGCGCGGTTCATTTTTCACGGATTAACATGTCAGTCATTCGTGAGAAATTGTTTTTGGTGTGACAGTTCCGACGGCTTAAAAAAGACCACAGTAGACTTCTGGAAAAGAGAGCTGGGAGTAACTTTGCAAAACTTTTTAAAGAAATGAGCAAATATGTTTTTCTTTTAAATGTTTTTATTTTGTAGCTTCGGATAAACGTTTCATCATATCAACCATTGATCAAAATCCTTGCGGAGGAGTTGAAAGAATTTGAAAGATATTTTATCTTCGAGAACTAATATTTAAAGAAAAAAAAAGAAAGAATAAAAGTAACTTTCTTATCTTATTTTAAGATAGACTTTTAAATGATGCCAGGTGTATAGATAGTAAGTTGGAGTTATGTGAAAGTTTAAAAATAGCACCAGTTTTATCGATTACTGCAGGTGAAGGACTTCTTTGAAGAAATTTATGACGTTCTCATGATAAATATATATTTCATTTATTAATTACTGCGAAGTAAAATAAATAGATAAATGAAATATTGCAATCAACCTCTCCATTTG
>BMAV01017139.1:139686-197896 GCA_019973955.1 Trichonephila inaurata madagascariensis | reverse complement strand
AAGCCACGATCCGATACCTATACCACTTGGCTACCGCGGCCACATGTTTCCCGCCAAATACAATGGAGTAAAAGCAGTACCACGTAAAAGTAAAATTAGTAAATTATGATAAAATAATATTAAGTCTCTGTATATGTACATTATAAAAAATAAATATTGATATAAAATTTTATAGAAAATAAAAAAAAAACTTCGAAACATACACAAGAATACTTACATTGTATATATATATATATAATGTAAGGATTTGAGGAATCTTAACTTTTTTTTCTATTTCAGAAGCAATTCTTATATATCTTCATATTATGTTAAAAGAAATGCTTATATAGTTTCAAGGAAACTAAATGCATCGCGTATTCAGTGCAACACTGTAATGCAGTTTCTTCGGAAAAACAATTCTTTTTTACTCTTATTGACAATTCTTTAGTCAGAATCTTTGCCCTCAAAATTTTTTTCAAAGGAACTAACCTGATATTCCTTTTTTTTTCTCTCAAGAGTAAATATGTGACAATAACGGTCGATGACATTTTGACAAAAAGGCTGAAACGAGTGATTTTATGAAAGGTTTTTCTGAAACGTCAAATTTTCCTCACATGCTTGAATTATTTTCAGCTCTCAAAGAATAATAAAATATGAACATTTTTTTTAAATCTACACAATGCTTGCATTTTAGTAAATAAGACAGTTTTATGATAAAATGTCGCTGTTTAAATCAAATTTTACTATCCCAGGATTTATATAAAATTAATTATCAAAATAGATAATCCTTTTGAGCGAGAGTAATGGAATTCAAAGAAACCTTTCAAAACGTTCTAAAATATTGATTTTTTTTTAAAATCAAAATTTGCTTAACAAAGATTAACTGAGCAAAGATGTTTCGGGTTAAAACAATAATAATTTTTTTTGAAGAACACCTATGAATAAATAAGAAAATATTCTGGTTTATAATTGTTAAGTGTTTATAAATTAGTGATAATAAAACCTTTCCATTAGCATAAGTGAGTTAACTGAACGATTTTATGACATTTTAACACAATTTAACTAGAGTTTCAAAATTATTTTTAATTATCATAGTATTATTGTCTTAGAAAATTATGCTGATCAGCTATGAAGAAACAAGTAATATAAAAAAATAGTTTTTAAGTCAATTCCTACTTAGATCAACAACGAAAGTTTTTATTTTAACTACTTTTTATTAAATAGTTACAATTAATATAAATATACATATACATAAGACAGAATAACAACATTAAGTGGTAATTAGTTTTCTTAATTATTATTTAAGTATCGTATTGTCCTTTTAATTTCAGTCCAACTGAATGCTTTAACACGTGAGAAAAAAACCTTTTCGAGTTTTGACACAAGCTACTAAAAGGGTCGCTAAGTCGCCAACGTGGCTGTATTTGTAATTCCTTAAATAATTAGTTTTAATCAACTAATTTTTATTAATTATAATTAAATTATTGTATTGTCATCCAAAATGATCCTGTATATAAAGTTTCAGCTCAATTCAGCGCTTTAAAATGTATTTTATTAACAATTGAAAATTCCACCAAGATAAATAAATAAATATACAAATATATAAATAAATAAATATATAGACAGTGCGAGCTAATAGTAAGAATTGAAAATAAAGAGTAGCTTAGCAATACAAAACTTTCCTGTTTTCTGTGCATCATGATTAAATCTAATAATGAAATGCAACTAATGGCAATCAATGAAGCTTATTAAATACTAAAACAACCATTAAACAAATTTTAAAGAAAAATTGATGTGATAAACGTCCGTTATATTTATTTGATACTTTGACTTTATTTGCTTTTATGTTCATACACGATACACAACGCATTTGATCAAGGTATAATTCATCCTTTTGAAGGCGGAAATGTAAATCTTCACACACTATCACTTTATTATAGAATACACGTTCTCTGAATAATTTCTATTACGGCGTTAATGTGAGAACAGAATTACACAAGATTGTATTTTTATATATTACAAGCTTATTTTTACCCAGAGGTGTCACTTATATTTGAAATAGTGTCTGAAAAAAAAAAGAGTATACAGAAGTAATACTTTTTGAATATTTCATTTTTAACAGTATGCAAAGCAATCTTCTATTGATTTCTTTCTTCCTACTTCGGCCAATCGTCCCAAGCCACTTCGTTAATTGGCCGGCCAGAGCCTTAAATCAAGAAAAGACCGGACATTGGCCGGTAAGTTTACATCAACGTTGATCAAAACGTGAAATGGCCAGCGAATTCGTGCAACATACATCTATTTCAATAACTGCTGATTCATCCTCTTTCGAATGGAGAATAACGCGTGGGAAATAAAGACCAAGGACCATAAACAGAAATGAGATAGGATTGGAATGGGGAGGATGGATGATCCTTTTCCTGAGAAAGTACTAGCTGTTTAGTTTTATACGTGAATGTGTGTGTGTGTGTATGGAGAGAAAATAAATATCATACAGGGAGTAGAATTTTGTGTGTGTTTGTGACATAACTTAATTCGAAGGATTTGTTTCATGATTAATAAGTAGCGTCAGACTGCAGAAATGACTCTTTACACTTGGGTTAAAACTTGTTGTAACTTTAATTTGGAGAATGGTAATGTGTCACCCGTATAAAGTAAATAAATGAATTGTAATCTTGATGTATATTATTGATATATTTGCTGGACGTGAGGAGAAAAAGAAAAGTGATTAACAGCACATTTGCAAATGATGCTGTAGTAAAAAAAAACTATAGATTCTCCTAAAATTTCAACTATATGCTCTTAAGTGACTAATGTATTCATTTAATATTTATCCCAAGATATTTACATTTGCCACCAAACCTCTGCGTGCAGGCAAACATCTTATGTCTTCATGCTAAAATTACCATTAAAGTTCTGCTTGAGAAAATCCTAATAATTTTAAGGGATTTTTTAAAATTATCTTATTTTAACAATTTATTTTACAGAAACCACCTTAAGGTATCCAACTACGTTCGGAAGAGTGATTTTAAAAAAGCGTATAAATGGATAATTTTCATGATATTTAGTGTCACTTAGATTAGAATACATGTATAAAATGGTTTTAAGGACGTTTTGATAAAAATATTATTTAAATACAATATTTCGGCAAAAGAATAACCTTATTTCAAAATGTTCTCATTTTGTGAAAAATGCTTCTATTACAAAAATATTTTGCCTATATAGCTCAGACCTCTGTACAGAGGCTCAACTATGTGTGATTTTTGAAAAATTCACATCATTTTCAGAGTTACAACCATTTGAAATAATTATCGGAGTTTTTTTTCTTAAAATTTCTCCCCTCTGTTGTCGTAAAACATGGATAAACCCACTTCTAAGTTATATATTTCAAAAATTCTAGTTGCGCCTCTGTACAGAGGTTTGAGCTACAGACAAGCAAAATATTACCATAATAGAAGCATTTTTCACAAAAGGAGAATATTTTGAAAATTGGTCATTCTATGTTCATTTTTTGTCACAATATTGTACTTAAATAATTTTATTTTTTTTTGTAATACTATTCTTAAAACAATTTTATATACATTTTCTAATCTAAGTGGCAATAAATATTATAAATATTATGAATTTATATACTTTTGCAAAATCACGGTTCCGAACTTAGTCGGATACCTTAACGTAAAAAAATCAATAATGACTACCAAACAATTACCAACCACCCCAGGCAAAAGTCTACGTATACATACAAAATAGAGCTTTTAAAAATTTTCCTATAAGATAATTGCAAAAAATCATATTTTTAAGTAATTATAAGCTTCTATAAAGGAATAGTTAGCGTTTGAGATTGGAATGCTTGTGTGATTCGATGGCAGGTAACACAAAAGAGATCGATATATTAATGAAAGATTCTCATATTTTTTTACAAAAGAGAGAAATCTTTTAACGCAATTGCTGAAATTGTTAATATGAGGATTTAAAAAATGTTCTTAAACTACAAATCAACTGAAATTTTACCATCCAAGTCAAATCCGGTCGCCCGTCTGCAGTGTGTCACCTCGAGAATCCTGCTTCGTAATACACTCTGTAAAAATTCGACCACAAGTTTCATAAATAGTTTAAAAAATTGCTGAGATATTTAAAAAAATGTAATTTTAACGACAATTTGATGAGAACTGAAAAATCATGAGTATGATGGTTGAGTTGCACTAAGGAAGCCATTCGTCTCTCGAGCTAAGAAAATAAACTTTGCTTAAGAATTACCTAAACAAGAGACACGATTTTTTGGAAAAATGTAATATACCCACGGGTGAAAGTAAATTTTATATTTTCAGCATCAAAAGACGAAATGTCTGGTGAAAACTCTGTACAAAGCAAAAGGAAGAGACTCTTTTACTGACTGTCAAGTATATGAGATGATGCATTATGGTTTGTGTTGCACAGGAACCAGTGAGTTTGTTACTCTGGAGTTTATTGGATCCACAATGAACAAAACTGATCACTTGAACATAATAAAGAGAAATCTCAAGGAGCCAAGAAGCTTGGAGAGAGTAATGATTTTTCTTTCAGCAGACAACAATCTCAAGCACACGGCGTACATTGTAAAGTTATGGCTGGTTTGCTTTTTACCAAACCAACTCTGTACGACTCTCCATTCCCCAAACTAAAGCTCAATAGAACATTTATGGGATTTACACTAAAGGAGAATCAAGAAGTACATAATAATATCCAAAGAAAATGCTGAAATGTAACGTGGTAGAATATTGGAACAAAAAACCCCAAAGAAGATACAATAAAACTAGTTGAATCCCTGCCAAATAGGTTGAGAAAGATTATAAAAAGAAGGGAATAACCTATAACATACCAACTTTTATAATTACAATCCATTATTCTCAGTGTAAGCATAAATTCGATGCATGCGATTTGTGTCGCTTACAAGTTAAGAAGAATTGTATTATTTTGTGTAACGATCATTTGAGATTGTTGCTTATACTATTTGAATTTACTACGTTAGAGGAACCAATAAAAGCTGCATTGATTCACAAAGACTACTTTTACTTATGATCATTGTATGAATAAGAAAGTTGATCGTTTGTACGCAGACTTTCGGTGACAAGTGTATATATTATTTAGCTTCATTCTATTTTAAAAATTCATATTTTTCCTTTCCTTCTTGTATTTTTCTTTCTTTTACATTCAATTCAATATTTTAGTACTAGAATTACGGTATTTTAAGGATTTTACAATAAACATTTAGGAATTTTCTTTTCTTTTATAGAGTTAATTACCTTCTTGAAAAGAGTTTTTAAATTGTAAAATGAAGAGTTTTGTATAATTTTTGCGAAGAATCCTCAAAATTTCTTACAAAATAATTCGTTAAATTTAAGGATATTTATTTTTATTTGCAAAGGCAATCTCTAAAATTACTGCTCCTTAAAATTTTCATGAAGTGATTGAAATATTTATCAATAGTTTTTATAACTATCTGTAACTAATCATGTCAGTGTATTTAGGTAATTATAGAGCTTTTAGTAATTTTAGAGAAGCATTAAAAAAAACTTAATTTTGAGGGAAGGAGCTACAGCAGCTACCAGCTGCTCTGCGCAGTTAAAAGAGGATCTTCCATTGTAGGAAATGCATTTTTCTCCAACGAGTTCTTACATAAACCATAATGAATAGAATGTATTTTCAAGATATGGGAAAAACAGAAAAAACTTCGAAAGTTTTCACAAAAATGAGAGCAGAGGAAAAATTGTTTAAAAGAATAATTTCCAAAGCAAACCAAAAAAGGGTGTGAATCATTTTCCTCTTTTAAAAAAGGAGTTAATTTTACGAGACGATTAAAATGAAATAAGTGTATTAATGTCGAAAAGTGAAAATCGACGTAAAAGGGTCAATTTAAAAAAATTTGAAATATACTCTATATTTAAATATTCGTAATGTTCACGACAACTTTGTAGAAATTAATAAATAACATTTCAAGATAAATTACTGATTACGAACTTATATTTCATTTGAATCGAACGTATTTTCATTAATCAAATATATTAATTACCTTTTGCAAATGCTAGGACTGATTGCATTACATGAAATGCTTGACATTGCCTTTCGAAAATTTATTACGTCTACGAGTACGTTTCGACCACGGTTCAATGACGAGGCCGACACATGATACTCTGACACCCCACTCTCCCTACTTCCACACAACGTCAGAATGAGAACTTAAAGCTTCGACAGATGTAAGGTTTTTCTACCCTTCTACATGTTAGGTCTTTAATTTCCCAAATAGTCAAACCTAAGACTTGAGTGAGTGAATGAATATTAACGTCGCACTATTAAGCTACATGAGAGCCTTTAGCGACGGATTTGTAATTTTAAACCATGGTCAAGTAACGAGGATGACACCTGAGCTGGCACTCCCTCTCCTGAATTCCACACTACACCAATGAGTGGACGTTTTAGCCCCAACAGATTTAACGTGTTAAGGCACCCTCTCCACGGCCGGTCTTCAGCGTTACAAGGCTCGAACTCATGACACGCCGGACACGAGTCCGTTACGTTGACCATTGGGCTCCCGAGGCCGCATCCTAAGACATCACGAATATTATAATGATGAAAATGCCCATCAAAAATGCTCTTCATGGCCTTCTGTAATGAAGCCTGCCTAGACCATCAGATAACCTCAACCATAGTGGTCTCTTTCGTCAATGTTAGAAGACTGATATCGACTCTCGTATACTCTCCAGATGAGATCATGTCTCGAGTCGCTGTCCATACTGAATCGTGACTCATTAGTAAAGTAAACCTACCCGAAACATCCTCTGTCCAAGACAAGTGCTCTCGGTACGATTCTACACGGTTCTTTTTGTGGTTCTCGGCAAAAAGAAGATAGAATAAATAGCACCTGGGTTCTAGACCACCTGCATTCAGTCCCTGTATTCAGTCTATCGGTGATTGTTAAACGTTAAATGGATGCTTCTGTTACATTATACAAGTTGCGAGAGAGTTGTGTCGTGGTCATGGATCGTTCCCTTATGGCTAGAAGTCTAAGAGAAGAATAAGTTTTGGCTAGAAGTCTAAGAGGAGAATAAGTTTTGGCTAGAAGATAACAGTTTTGAGACGACATTGTTGAATTCTTTTGGCCTCGATCAGATCGGTGGATCATTGTTCCTGTCTCTGTGAACTATTTCCACAGAGTGGGACACTTAATTTCTTAATACTCAGAGGTCCCTGCTGCAGGCAGCCTTTGATTGATCCGCCTTGAGTTTTTTTATTTAATCGCCATCTTGTGGCATCATCTGGACGAGGCCAACTTGCTGTATTAACAACGGGTAGGCGAAGAAAATTTAAAAAACATGGATTGGGATAAGCTACGATGTTTCAAAACGTCCTTACGCTACAAGCTTCAGTGAGCAAATGAGGTACCTCAACACAAACCTGATCCCAGTGCCATTGTGTTGCAGCATCTTAGGCTACTGTGTCTCAGAAGTGTCAACAACGAACTTAGCTATGATCTGATACTTTATTTGCGTATAAGCATTAATTATATATTTTGTTATGTTTTCAAAAATAATTTCCTCTCTGTAGTTATTTTCCCCAGAACATAAAACAATTTTTTCTTACATATAATGTATTAATCATAAATCCATACTTTTTAAACAATTCGCTGGATCGAGGACATGCTTTTATTATTCCTCAATATATTTAAGTAAGTAAGTTTCTTTATATTCATTCATTTCAATATTATTTGCTTGTGTAATAAAATAAAATGCAATAACACATGTTGTCTTTATTCATGGAATGAACAAACTTTAGAAAAGACTAATTTAATTTAAAAATATAAGAAAGTTCTGACATATTCCATACGGGATACGAGAAGATTTTTTTTTGATTTTAATATACCATAATGGAATCCGTCTATCCGTTGTCGTAAAATGAAATAAACATATTGCTTACCACAAACCATACCCTAGCCGGCATTAAAAACAAATTTTAATATACTAAACTAAAATATTCGCAATAATTCATAACCATAAATCGGCTGGAGACATTCTAAGTAAATCCCTTATCACAGAATAACGCTATCAGATAATGTTTCTTTCCCACACTGAGGAATTTAGAAAAAGGAAGATTTTCCGTTTCTCTGGCTCTGCTTCATTTTGGAAGAAAATGCATTTGGTGGAAATATTGGTTTTCGAAAAGTGTCTTTCTTTGGGGAATCTACCTGAGAACGATTTGATAAATGAGTACTGAAAAATAAAACTTCCATTTCTCGGGGGTCGTAAACCTAATTATAGAAATTTGTAGGTCTGCATTTGAGTTTATATATTTAGAGTAAAGTTCTATTGTTTGACTTGTTTGCATTATTTGTCTTGAGAAATGTTTGATTTATTTAGCTTCTAAGGCTTTTATAAATCTGCAAGAAAATTAAATTTGTTTTTAGAAATTTTCAAAATGAAACTTATTTTTGATAATGTATGTTGACTATATTTTCTGATGAGTATGTTACATGATAAAATTTGAAACTTAATTTAGTTTACTTTTGATAGTTACATAAAGAAAATTAATTAACAAATTAAATGATGTACTCTACTCTTGAGATTGATTTTTTATTATGAAAGGTTTGAAATTTTTAACGTTGAACTGTGTTTTGTAAATAAAAAAAGTTTATTAAAATGCTTTATTATATCAATTTGATTTCAGGATAACAAAATCTGAAAATCAATTAAATTAACAAATCAGTTAAAAGTAGTTTTTTTTATCCATTAACAATTATCAATGTTCTATATTTCGATCAGTCCAACATAAATTTATAGTCCGCTGTCTATCCCAGTGATATTTTTTTTTGTAATATATATGTAACAAATCAGGAACTGGGAAAGAAATTCAATTAGTACTTTAACTTAAACAAATATTTATTGAATAAAAAGGGAAAATTCTACAACCGCTTTGTAAAATTATTAACTTTTTATGTCAAATACTCTCTTAAGAATTATCGGAAATAAAAAAAAATGTGTGATATAAATTTAAAATTAGTATAATGTCAAGAAAATTAGTATAATATTATATAGTACATACACAAATATCCATGTAGCGTTACAAACAGGTTTGTTGGATGTTAGTTTTACAGTTAAGGTGTTAATAGAACATTATGTACTAGATTAAATATTCGTTACGAAACAGTGCAGAAGAAACATTACTGATGAAACATGTACATGTTGACCCCAAAAATTAGTTGCACAAATCAGACAAAGAATACTGCAGCATAGGAACTAGTAAAATAATTGTTCTTACAGAATAAGCCACCATAAAGTCCAATGAAACTGTCACCCCGTACCATTTCATGGCATGTCATTAACAACATCTTTCAGAAGATTTCGAGGCAGGCTTTTCTATTTTTATTTCATAATAAGTACGAGTGTGTATCTTCTTGAAAACTGAGGTTAAGTAGTAATACATCCCCCGATGTTTTCCTAATCAAAATTTTAATTTGTTTTAAATTTCAGAAACGTAATAGCTAAGCAATTTGCTGAATAGGCTTGCTGTCTGGATTAACCTGGAAACACAGCTCTGATGTCTATATAGTGAATAAGTCACCGAAAGATTCACAAAACAGTTGAAAATGAGGCAGCAGGACTTCATAAATGTATCGAATATTGCTCAAAGTTCCCTATGGCAAACCTTTAATTACAGGAAACCATCTACCATGATTCTGTACCATATCATTGCGCTATAAAGATCATAAAAATGCTTTTCATGAGCACACACCAGATCAATTGGCATTTAAAATCAAATGAAATACTCCTATTCTCATCTAAAAAGAACACACAAGCCCAGTATTGTGTCTTTAACTAATAAAAAAATCTTTATCTGAGTACAGTCAACTTTGAAAAATAGAAACTGACATAAGTACATATTAAACCAATCTTCAAAGCTAGTTTTCATTCCTTACAAAAACCTCAATCTTTTCCAATTCCTTTCGCATGTATATCGTGAATATTGACAAAAAGTATTCATTTTTCAGTTGTTCACACACTAATTTTTGCAATTGTTTTCACAAAAAAGTACATTTAACTAACACTAAAAAGCACTTTTCATGCAGTCTACCTTGAGAAAGATAAATGGATAAAAAGCATATGGAATCTATCACCAGACACAAGTCCATATTCTTCTAAATCCTCAATTCCTCTCTGAGAAAACCATCCCGTAATATGTAGATCCCCCTATAAACAATCCGATTTGTTGCTTCTCTCCCCCTCTTCCCTTTCGGAGGGAGGTACAAAGTTTTATAAATAGCTTTCTTTCAGCGGGCAGAAAATTCAACTTACTGACTCAGAGAGGGAAGCCAGTGGTGTGAGCGAAAGACGAGGATCGATGGTCTTACCTGGCAAAAGAGTCTTTCTGTCTGAAGCCCTGAATGGATTGTCTTCCTCGATGCAACCGACGACGCAGAAAGGTATTTGTGGAAAGACAGCAGATTGTGCTATCCCAAGGAAACGTGTTGATTGGTTCGTGGGATGAATTGTTGGAATGATTATAATCGTGCTTCAAGTTACTCTCACTAAACAGGAAATGTGATTAGATTCATTTCATGTGCGGGTATATCAGGAATCTTCCATTTCTTATTTTTTGTGTTCGTAACTTAAAGTAAAGATGCAAATTAGAAGTTTGCAATCATAATGTTAGATTTTTGTAATATATGTTATTAAGGTATATAACTAGTGCAAAAACTTCAATTTTGACGATAAAAACAACTTTTTTAGTTTCAGATTTTGAATGTTCGAACGTTTTGCTTTCTAAAACTGTCTTGATTTTGTTTGTACTCTAATTATTTACGAAGTTATAGTAGTTTTTGTGTCAAGTCAGAACAACACGCACGAATTGAAAGTTAGACATCGAAACCGAAAGTATTTGCATTTTAATGGATTTCATCTCTTTTTTCGAGTTTTATTGAATTTATCTTAAGAAAATATTAATTTTTATAGTATTAAAATAGGACATGGGGATATTTTTCTAAAAAATTAGTTTATTAGCTTTTAGTAAAATTTGGCAACAGCTTCAGCCATTAGTTGACATTTTTCGATTTTTTTTTTTTTTGTGTTTTACTTATCGTTTTCACGCTTCCTGTTTAAATTACTATTTCGATATATTTGATAATAAACTGTCTTTTTTAAAGACAACATATTAATGATCTGTGTCTAAAGCAATGTCTGGGAGAGCAAAGTAGCGTCGACTCAATGAAAATTGCTTCACTACTGGAGCTAACAATAATTAGAATATTGAATCATCTAATCCCAGTAATATTGTAAAGGAGCTAGTGCCAAAGAGTTGAAATTCAACCATAAAGATTTGGAAAATAACTCATAAAGCAAGTCTGAAACTTTTCAATGTAAAGAAATTGTCAGCTTAACAAGTGGTGTATAAATGGTCAGTGGATTATGCTCAACACACGAATTTAAAGTGCAAACACTATCCTTTCTTTAAAGCTTCCTTAATTGCAAAAAAGCTGTTCAAACGTCATTAGACTAACATCTATTCCAATCTATCATTTTTTAAGCAATTTTTGATAACATTAAAATCAAATAAATATAGTGGAATTTATCTTACACGGTTCTTCCTTTACAAATAGCATAAACAAGACAGAATATAACACCAATTGAATACAATATATTTTTCTACGTAATTTAGAAGAAATTTTGAGAAGGTACATTATCAAAGGGTTATATAAAGTTATTTCCTATTAAAACAGCTTTTTTTAGAATATTCTCTAGAAATGGAAACTTTTTTTTATTCTATGCAAATTATTCTTAGTGATACATAATGATTACGAAGGATTATTGCTCACTTGTTAAACATAAACTTAAAGAGAGACAACCAAACAGCCACATCATTATTTCACTTATATTTTTCTCGCCCTCTGTAAAGGAAATGTACAAAAGTAAATCCCATTTCTTACCCTGAAAAAGTGAAGCATTTTTATAAACTCAACTAACTCTGAAAGAAAGCATTACGCATGATATACCGTGAAAAATCAAGATCCGATGAGTTGTGAAAAACACTTCTCGTCTATTACTTTCCAAGGAAAAGAAGAAGGAACTACATTGTGTTGAAAATTTTTCCAAGGCGATGCGCTCAGTCGACGAAAGGGATTTTCTTCCGCGAGCACCAATAGAAACGCAGGGAAGGAAATCAGATTCTTACGTTGTGTATTGAAATTTCTTTTAATATTTTCAAAATACATTTTTTCGGTGTTGTTTTATTTAAAAATTACTAACGCTCATCAGGTGCGAGAGCAGGAAATTCAATTTCCTGAAGAAAATATTTCATTGCTTCTCTCCAGATGCGTTATGCTCTGTTTTTAAAAGAGTTGAGATGAAACATTTGTTATTTTTTTTACTACTCATTTTTTTTATTCTTCTTAGTTACTGTTTTTTCTTCTTCTTGCCATTCTTTCCCCCGTTTTGTAGTTTTTCATTATGGTGGTACGTTCCTATTGTTTTTAGAAGGAAGTAAAATAAAAAACGCACGGGAAATGCAATTTTGTTCTAAAGCAAAAAACAACAACACACTCGTTCTGAATTACGTTCTAGCTTGCGTTACTAGCTGATAACAGTGTGTTTTGGCAAGACCTCGAAGAAAGGAAAGTAAATAGATTTTCAAATCTATAAATAATGGAATAAAGTGCACGAATTTGCGAAATTCTGAAGAAGCGGAAATGCACAAGTTTTATACATGTACTTATGCTCAGGTTCCGTTCAAATGAATCTTATATATCCCATTGGGCATCTTTTTGCTCTGAAGTTAAGTTAGAGAAATTTTATCAAATATTGAATATGTATATACTTTGATATTTATCTTTGATGCAAAATACTTCCATCTTACTGCAGACAAAATTATCTGAGGTTGGAATCAAGCTACAAATATTTTAAGAAATATACCCAAAAAAATTTGCATCTTTCCATAATTCTGTGTGTTGTGTAGCGGATTCTCAAGGAATTTTCTTTTGAATAACCTCAGAGGTTACGTTACGACGTTTCATATTAGAACCTTCTTTTGTAAAGAAATCTTTATATATAAAAGTAGGATTACTGTTTATAAAAGGAACTGTTTTGAATAACTGAGAGAGGATATGAGGGCTGTTACTTGAGAATATGACGAAGAGTCTTTGAATGTTAGCAAAACGATAAATGACGTCTCTGCAGTAATAAATAGTTTCATATCGACATTGACTTAAGTAAAAGGCCCTGAGTAACTTAAAGATGTCAATACATCCTTTAAGCTGTGGATATTTCTATTAAGGTATCCGACTGCGTTCGGAACCGTGATTGTACAAAAGCGTATAAATGGATAATATTTATGATATTTAATGTCACTTAGATTAGAAAATGTAACGAGAGACTGCTGAACAAATTGATATCAAAACGGGCTCTCCACATGCAATTTTGTGAGATTATGTTCAAAGCGGCTAAGAAATTTGTTCTCAAGCTTCTATCAGTGGAACAGAAAAAATCCGTTTTGCAATTACACATGATCCATTGCATACTATTAACGTTGATCCTGGATTTCAGTGACTTCTGGCTGTTCCTCAAACTCAAAATCCTATGGATTTGATCCCGTTTTCAGAGTAGAGATGAGATAACGCAGAAAGCGAATGTGGAGTTGTACACCCTTCCAAGATAAGCCTTTTAGAAGTGTTTTCGGCAGTGGAAAGAATGCTGGGCTAAGTGTGTGAAGAAGCAAGGGGCCTAGTTTGAATTCGAAAAATAACTAAGAAATTTTTTTGGACAAAGGTCGGATTCTTTTTTAACAGACCTTGTATATTTCTTTAGTTAAGGTAAAACATTCTATAAGTATCCTTTTAATTTTTAATTAAAAATAATAAAATATATATTAAATTTCTATTATATTTGATCTTAATTCAAATTCACCGTCGTCTGTTAGTACTACTATACCACAGTGTGTATGTTATGACACTGTACAACTATTACATTCATTGATTAGGCAGTAACTTTACATTTAGATGTGACAAAAGTAACAAATATTGACGACGAATCTTATAATTTTGAATTATGGTCAAGTGATAACGTCACACCTAAGCGAGTTGCTTCCTCAATTTCCAAACATCCGAGAACCACGCGAACGTTAAAACTACGAGCCTTGACAGAATTAATATGCATCAGCTCCTTCACGAGACAGGCCTTAAAAAGCATCAGGTGTTAAATTATTAGATTTAATAATACTAATTTCTTAGATATGAGTTTTACAGGTTGAAAATTTCTTCTGATACTATATTATTCTTGCTTTATTAATAACCTTAAAGGATAGATTTATGCCATTAATTTATGGGAAAGTATTACACCAGAAATACACAACTAGGTTAATGTTTTGGAGTTATACCCCAGAAAAATGAGCAATAAAAAATAAATATAAAAAAGAACTAAAGGATAACATTCAAGATTAAATTAGTGACTTAGTTTGATTTTCCTTAAAAATAATTAAAATCAATAAGTAAAATCAAATAATCTGTATTAACCCAAAAACATACCATGTCATCAAAAGAAAAATATTTTAATTAGTACCAAAACAATTTTTTCATATCAATTATATTGACCAAACTTGTGTTATTTTAATGTGTGTGTTAAACGAAAGGAATACAAAACATACATGAATGAATGGATTTACAAATATTTTTGCTATTTAATTAAAAATATATATTTTGGCAAAATATCAGTATTTCAGCAAAATATTTATGTATAATGGAAAAATATCTGTATTCAACCCAAGTCGTTTCACTTGAAGTGTTTTTCTGAGCACTTACAAACTCTTATAAAATCCATGGGTAATAGCAAAAGTTTTGTAAACACTTCAAAAATGCTTTCGGTATGAAATTTGTTTTATATTAAAAAAAATTAAAATAAATTTAGTAGCACAAATTTATTCAGTAAGTAAGTAACTGTGCTATGTTGGTACTGATAACCAAGACATAGTATGTTTATATTTTGTGAGTGTGTTGTTTTGAATCCAAATCGTATCGTTATTTTCTTGTTCCAAATGTGAACTGTTTTATTGCAATGTTGTCTGTTTTTCTTTCACAAATTTATTTACTAACATACACAAATTAAAGTAAAATCCTAGTAAGAAAATTGGTAGACATATTTATGCCATGCAATTTCTAGCTTTTGTGCCTCAATACTTTGTATTTCTGTTTCACACGGGTTTGAAGCAAATATTGAGCAGTAATGTAGTTTTATAGCCTACGGTTATGTTTTATAGTTTCATATAGTAATGGTACATAAAGTCTTTGTTTATGTTCCCCAATAAAATCGTAGTTTGGAAACTTAAACGTGATGCTCTTTCATAGATTAAATTATCACTTGCATTTCGGCATCTTGTATCTTGTACTGCGTCTTGCGTGAAACACCTAAGAAACTAAAAGACTCTAAATGTGATAAATAATAAGCAGTTTTACCGTAAAAAACTACCAAGTAAAGACTTTAGAAATTGTCTTTCTAAAAATATTTTAAGCCAAATTTCGTAATAAAATCGATTACAGTATTGTGATCAGAAACCTTTAATTAAAAATGAGATGATGTAGTAACTTTATTGCTCAAATTGTTTTTCCAATTAAACACTTGTTAATTTGAAAAACTTTATATCTCTAGTAAAACCATAAAACTCTCGAGTCAGAGAAAACATAGAACAATTTGAATTCGTGAGACCGATAAATTATTTATAGCAGTTGATCCCGTGATCATTTGCATTTAAGGTTGAGAGCTGCCACAATAGGAATAAAAAGAGACATACCGCACATTTCTTGTCTTAAATTATTGACACGCTTGATTATTTATTTGATTTATCATTTTTTTATTAACGTCTTGTGGTATAACGCTAAAATCAGATGAGGACAACTGACGACGAATCTCCTGTTTCTGATCCAAGGAAAAATGACGACATACACCAGAGCTAGGAACTTACTATCCACACTTTTACGTCGTTCCAACACGTAAGGGCTTTCGAATTCATCTGATTTAACCCGTTAATTTTCACTTTCGTATATAGCTTTCTCGCTCAACGTGTGCGTTAAGTGCCCCTGGCGTATAAATACATCTTTCGAAATGTAATTATTTTCTTTGCGCTGCTATCTACAAAACAATTTAAAATGGTTTTTAATGCACAAAAATGATCTGGGTAGTGTTAGAGAAGGATTTACTTTCTTCAGAGAAACATTTATATGCTTTTGTATTTTGTTTTCCCTCCATGCGCATGCGCGGGCCTATGCGAAAAACGGTGGCACTGGGGAGCGAACCAAGCAATTTTTTAACGGCATTTAAAGGTTAATGAGCATCATCCCCTGTAGATAGAAGATCTGCAATAGCCCTCGGACATGCTTAATTACAACAATAAATAAATAATTATTTTTATAATGCGTATTGTTTTTATGACTAAAAAAACAATGCGTAATTGATATTTGTATTTTAATAAAATCTGATAATTCAAAAGAGTCTCGAGGAAAAGACTTATAGAAAGGATCAATAGAAATATATCTACCACCACAAAAGAGAAAAGCAAGACAAATATAACCAATAGAAAGCCAAAGCGCGACACAATACCAAAATATTACACATCTTTTATACACTAGAAACAAACCAATTCTACGTATTGTACTAGACATTCTGGCTTAGAGAGTAGATCCCCAAAAATCCCAAAGAAAGAATCACGGCAGCCAGTGGAGTCATTTGTGGTAAGTCACGCTGATCAGATTCTATTCACGGGAATGTGGCTGTGTACAAAAAGTACCATTTGTCAGTGCCAGGACCATGCGAATAGCGTCAGAAAGGAGCTGAAAGATATGGCGTTTTAATCTGACTTTCTCGTATTTCCCCCGGAGGTGGTTTTTCTTTCCACAATTCTTCTTCTTATTTCTTCATTTTATTATTTCTTTTGATCCACGGGTAAGGGCCTCATCAATAACGTGTTTACCTATTGGCGAATTTCGGGCGTCTCCTCTGCTTTGCTTCGCTAATGTTTTGGAAAACGTGATTTCTATTTATCATGCGCTGGAAGATACGAACGGCGATTTAAGGCTAAAAAGTCAAACTTTGTTATATGGTACACTTTTTACTAAATGTGTACTATAGAAACCGTACATTAACAAAGTAGTATTTTTTTGTATTTCCTTTTTATAATTTCTGTGTAGACTAAAAAAAATTCTGAGGGATCACAGTTTTATTTTAGACTGTCAGCCTGACTTCAAGTATCGAATGAAAAAGTAAAATAAATTGCGTTTCAAAATTGTGAACTAAATTGATTGATTGGGATACGTTAATGTGCTTATAATACACACTGCTACTTAAAATAAAGCATTTTCCTTTAAATTAAAATAAAATTTATTCAATATTCGGCTAAGTGGAACAACTTCGGCATACTGTGTTGTTGATGGCACCCTGGTTACCATGGTACTTGGTTTGGAGTAGAGTATTTTGAACTAACCACCTTCGGATCCAGAGATCACTTCTTGTACGTTTTACACAACTGGGAGAAAAATGATTTCTATTCGGGTCAATCGTTAGGCAATTTTATTCCCGTCCTATACTGTTCTCGACTTGGGAGAGGAGTCACTGCATATCCCCTTCCTAGAGAAAAAGGTAGTTTTTTCCGTTGAGGGAGTTTCAGCGACACATAGAGAAGGATGTTACTAAGTCATTACTGAATTCCATACGCATTTTAGAAAGTTCTGAGTGTTGTTGGAACCTTTTTCTGTTGACGTTGTAGGTAGTCTCTTGTTGAGATGGAGGATCAGATTGACGCGTTGGCTGATGTCATCTGAGTCACTAGTTGTGATTTATTGTGAGTGCCTGATTTAGACTTTCCATGGAAAGGCATAATAAACCAGTAGTTATCACTACTTGTTTATTAATGAAGCTCACCACTTTGTTAGTTAGTTATTGGGGTGTGACGGGTACTATTATCTCAATGACCGAGGAATGGTTAGAGGTATAGAGTGATTTGAACTACCCGCCGCCGTGTCTGGAGATCTCTTTATGCACGCATTAGAGGACTGGGAAGAAAATGCATCAATATTAAGACTAGTCGTTAGGCGCAACTTGTAGTAAAAGGAATAGTTACACACATATTTTAATTATTACATCTACTGCTAGGAATATTTAGCGTCGTATGTAAGACGAGATGTGGAAAATATTGCATACAGGAAAGGGAGCTCGTACATTCTGTCAGAAATGGGTACGTTTGCTGTTAGTTTAAGATGATAAGAGCACAATATGCTGTTAATATTTTTGCATTTTTCTTAAAGAGAAAGTACGAGAAACGTTTCAAAAACATGTTTCTTAAGTTTCTCTAAGATCGTAGAAAAATGCAATCATTTTGGCTATTTTTGCACATATTCAGAAATGACTAAGATGCATTTACCGTACAGTGAAATCAATTTCAAGAGGTGTTTTGATAAAAGTCGGTGTCTACAGATTTAAAGAACATTCTTCACAGCTTGGTACACTTCCTTGCTTCTGAACTGATGACCCGACATTCCCGATCCACGCTGTAGGCAGGATAGTTTAATCTCTACCATCTTTGACGACAAGTGCGATCTTCAATGTTTCTTGCTGTGTCTCTTCCTTAATTCAAACGTCCTAGTTTTTTAAGTTAAATGGTGATTTTCAGTTTGATTAGTGTTGTCTTACTGGTTTGCATTCAACTGAAATCACAGACTAAGCGACTAAGACCTGTTAGGTGATTTCTTTTTGTGTACTTAACGAATTGACAATTATTATTTATTTATTGTAAGAACGGGTTTTTTCATACAACTTCTAGAAGGAAAATATGACGAAACTTATTTTCTAATGCCTCGCATCTTGATTCAGATCTTGTTCGTTAATAATAAAGCTGTATACTTGCTGACAAAAAGGAGGAAATTTTACGTGATTGTAGAAGACCAGCGGAATCTATTTATATATATCGACACATAAATACAAATATATTTATAGTATTAAATTGCTAAGTGAAAGGGTGATTTCAATTTATTTTTGTGAAATCAAATAATTAGTTTTCTTTTTCCTAATGAAGAGTCGGTCTTGGCTTAGTTCTCAAAATAAATCAGAAAGTCAATTAAAATAGTATTTTATCTTTTTAATTTCATGGTTATTTACTTAGCTGTATCATTTTAATCAGAAACTCGATGACTACTAATTCTTGAAAAGCCCTTTCATATTCTGTGGAAAAATATACTTTTTATGAAATTCCTAAGAATGTTAGGATGGAATTTGGTTTCGAAAAATACAAAAAAAAATTAAGTTTATTTCCTTATGGATGAAGCAATTTTGTAAAGTGATGAATCCTCAGAGTCATTTAAAATGCATAGTTTGAAAAAGAATGTAGTTTCTTCTGCTAAAGAGTAATTAATTAAGGTATCCGACTACGCTCGGAACTGTGATTTAAAATGTGCATAAATGGACAATTTTCATGATATTTAGTGTCACTTAGATTAGAATACATGTATAAAACTGTTTTAAGGACATTATGACAAAAAATTATTTAAATACGATATTTTGGCAAAAAATTAACTTAGAATAACCTTTTGTCAAAACGTTCTCATTTTATAAAAAATGCTTCGGTAATAAATATATTTTACTTATATAAAGTAAAAACTTCTTCAGAGAGTCTTAACAAGGGATTTTGAAAAATTCTCATAATTTTCAGAGTTACTACCGAAATAATTTTCGGCGTTTTTTCCCCTTTGTTGTAGTAAAATATAGATAAATCCACTTCTAAGTTAAATATTTCAAAAATTCTAGTTCAGAATCTGTACAGAAGTCTGAGATATATACAGGCAAAATATTATTATAATAGAAACATTTTTCATAAAAGGAGAATATTTTGGAAATTGGTCATTCTATGTTTATTTTTTGTCAAAATATTGCACATTAATTATTTTTTACTGTAATAATATTCCTAAGACAATTTTATATACGTTTTCTATTCTAAGTGACACTAAACATCGTAAACATTATCCATTTATATTCTTTTCAAAATCACGGTTCCGAACGTAGTCAGATACCTTAAACGAATTAAATTTAAATTCAATTTAATTAAACATGTAAGCGCTAAGACAAATGACTTGAAAAATAACAAAATATTTTTATATGTATAACTTACCTTTTAACAAAAATAATTTAATTTTTAAAATGTCATGAAACTTATATTAAGCTAACAAATGAACGGTTTGACGAAAGAGGTAAAATGCATTTCGTTTGTAGAAACAATTGTGTTTTATAATTTTTTTGCAGTAGAGCTTCTTCTATAACTGTTTCATTATTAATGAGTATTGGTACATAATTTTCTCTTTGTATAACAGTAATATTACATTTGATTTCAAATACAAAAACAAATTATATGCAATGTGAATGCGATTTGATATGTATAAATAAAAATACCAAACTTCTGAAAAACAATGTGCATACTTTTTAATTTGTTTGTCAAATTCAGAATTTTAAAATGTTAGAAAACAAATAATAGTTTGAAATATTTAATGTAAATTTATGACAGCCGTGCAATTTTCTTTCCAAATAAACATCTTGGAATGAGACTTATACTATTATGTCTAATGTTTTCTTGGTGACATGCACTGTCAGTATTTGAAAAATTTTCGAGTTGTTTTTATTATTCTCTTTCATATTTGATCTTTTTTGTACTTTATCATTTTATTACGAATACAAATTTACTACACATGCGATAGATAAAGTTCAAAAGTGGATTCCATGTGTTCGAAGATTAATTGCTAGTTCCTTGAAGTTTCACTTAATTTATTCTTATAATCAAAAATGTTCTATTATAAGAATATTAAGAAGACAGTTTAAAATAGCTTTTTCAAAGCTCGGTAAGATGTACCAGATGATCTTTATGGCTAGATGTGTGTCTAGTATTTTACTCATTAAAACCTCACAAATTAAAAATTTTCGACTGCAACGATTATTCTGAACATGATTAAATAATAATGCTATCAAAATCTTTATTTAATTTTCCATTATTATCAGAAATGACGTCTTAAACATTTCGAAATGATTTCACACATGTTAATACATTAAAAATGAAATCATTCCATACTCTTTAAAATATTCTTAAAAATCACGCCAAATAATGCCGAAACTTAATTAAGTCAAAAGCACTTTAATAGAAACTGTCTCCGCGTCTCGTTTAAAATTTCTCGTGTTCTCTTGATATAAATTTAATTAACAAGTTGTTCCACCCAAGATATCTCTTATTCATAATGTATCAAAACCCACAACATAAGATTGCATATTTCCATCAAACTAATATCTTAATTAACAATGAATCAAAATTAACGATTCCTTCCCTTTCATTAGCTCAAACTGGAGCCAACACTATCTGTGATATTAGTACTCATCTTCAGATGGTCCCAGACGTTGGTTCAGTAATGGGCCAGCATCTCAGTTCAGGTACGTGCAGTTAATGTCGATGTTAAATATTTATCATTCGATGACACAGTTTCGTATCTTCCAAATCTTTCCGGAGAACGGATATTATCCGGATGTCAAGAGTCCTACCATGAAACTTGCTGATATTTATGGTAAGCAGATGTAGGAATCACAGCCGGATGAATATTGTCAGTAATGTATATTTACTTATTGTCAACAAGGCGTGTTATTTATATCCGCATGGCATGCGAGTTCATATGATTTGGGTAATAGTTTGTAAATTAAATGTATTCATTTTGGGATTCGGATATTAGCTTTGGTTTTAAGTTGCATATGCATGAAATTTTGGTGAAATGTATTGTACAAGTTTAACCTTTCTCTTCAGCATTGTTACTTAACATTTAGTCATTTCAGGCTACACGTAGGCAACTTCTAATTAAGTGAATAAGGAGAAATTTGCATTGGTGCTTCTGTAAATTTATTTTAGAATAAGGAATCAATAGAATGTCTAAATTATATTGTCATGTTCTTAAAGCATTTCAGCTGATCTGTCAGTATTTCAATAGAAAATTACACCTTAGTGCAGGGTTTCTCAAACTGTGGGGCGCGCCCCCCTAAGGAGGAGTGATAACCCTACAGGGGGGCGTGAGTATATCGAAAATAAAAGATTTTAAAATAATTACTGATTTACTGAAAGGAAGCAAAAGAAAATACATTTGGAAGTAATAAAAAATAAAATAAGCATTTACATTGATATAAAACATTTATAAATGTATCAGTGCTGCACAATGAGTTTCATAATTAATTTAACAGCACTAAGTTAAGAACATGTTTAATAATTACTAGTGACCTTATGGGCATGTCATAAAATTATATACTTATCTTGATAATTTGTACGGTTTATAATTAAAGTTGTATTGTAGCTTTACGTCAAAGTATATTATTATTGAATTCAATACATTATTATTGTATGAAGGGGGGCGCGATGAAAATTATGACTGAAAATTGGGTCGCAAGTATAGAAAGTTTAAGAGGCACTGCCTTAGTGGATATTTATTTAAAAATACCTTGGTTTACAAATATTTTTTTATATTCAAGACAAACAACATGAGTCCTAATTTCTTGTTTATTAGACTTTAAACTAAAAGTAAAATTTTAAAGAAGAGTAAAGAGTAAAGATGAATAAGCTAAATTTTCACTTTTCACTAATTAATGCGTATTATTTTACCAGTGTGTGAAAAAATTAAATAAACATCCTTTATTAGAATCATATTTTAGCACACAATTCGAATAGAGATGATACAATATAGTTATTAAAAAGTAACTTTTTAATGGAGACATCTGACTAAATTCTGTGTATTTCAAAAAAAATGCAAGTTAAAACTTTTTCTCATAAATAACAGCTAATTTTTAACTCGAGATAATTCAATGACCCTTAATATTTTGGTTTATGAAATAATAAAATATGTTTTGTTTAAAAAAAAATATCGTAAAAGCCTTGATAAATAAGTGATGTTTTTGCTCTAGACAGAGATGAATTCAAAAGTCTTTCCAAAATTACGTATATGATACATATGAAGCATTAAATGCGAAAATAAAATTAATATTTGAATTGAATATATATATTAATGTATTAAAAAATAGTTTTTTAAGGCAAGATATTATTTCTAATTTTCTACTTTTCAAAAAATACAAGCGAGTATACAATACTTAAGTCTACTATCATCACAATGATATAAAAAATTTTAGAGATCATTGTAAGTAACGCAATAATTTCATGAAAAATCAGAAAAAAAGTTGTTTTTTTTTAATCGAATAATTGCAAAACCTACAGCACCTTAAAAATACAAGCAATATTTCTTTTGCACCATGAAGAAATTTTTCTATAATAATAAGCAAATGGAAAAGTAAGTGTATCTGTATAATACATTAATACATTTGACTTTACAGTGTATATATATTATTACGTAGATCCGAGGGTTCGGGAATTTTTTGCAAAACAATCACAAAGAAAATAAACAGTTCTTCAAGAGCGATGCCAATTTATTAACAAAAATCCAATCCTTTGAATACAGTATTCAGCAGCAATATTCCCAGAGTAAATCACCGAAGGTCTTCACACCTTTAACAGCAATAAAACACAATAACCAGTGTTTAAAAATACACGTATGTAAAAGATTATTCACAAGCACAGCCGAGCTGATCGCTAGTCAATACAATCCTCACTACTCGCTGGTTTAATCAGGACTGATCGCCGTACTGGCGAGCATCTTTATAAGCGCGACAGAAACTTCCAGAAATATATATACCCGCTCGAGTCACTGAACGTGACACAAGTGGAGAGATCTACTACTTTCTAGAAGATTCCAGAGATTTTCGAACTCGCCAACATGGTCACCAATGACGCCAACTTGGTCGCCAAAAATGATGCCAACTTGGCTCTACCGCCAATATTTCGCCATGTTCTCATTGAATCGCCATTATAACGTAAGGGGCGGCATTGCTTGTGAATGGTACAATTTTAACTTGAAATAAATATAACAGAGTAATATAAATGCATTAAACATTCAAATACAAATTATATACACTACACAAAATTCGTAAAAATATATTTTCTATAGTTATTTTAAGAACGTAAACACTCCATCTATCTTGCAAGAAAATAAAGAACTAATATATTTTTTTTTGTTGAGGTCTTTCATTCTTATAGATGGGATATATCAGGTGTAAAATTTAAATAATGTTGAGCAAAAAAAAAAAAAAAAAAAAAAAAAAAACATTTAAATAAAATAACAATTTTGCAGAATTTTACAATTAAAAACAAATAATAATTTTATTTATTAATGAAATTAATGATATTTCTTTCTTTTTCAATAATTTTTCCGAAATTTATTGATACTATATGTGTCATTTGATTATTCGCCTCCGTAAAACAGAAAAGGCTGTATTAAGGATGTTTGCAATGGTGAAGCTTTAAACATGAGTGGAAGAAAAATAATAATGAATTCCTAATAGTTAATATACCAAAGAATTAAATGACTTCCCACAAAAGATTAAAGAAATAATCTATCCTAGATAAGTGTTGTGACATGAGTCCAAAATATCCACCATAACGGATTACTTATAACAGGAAACATCGTTCTTTTATTTGACTTATTAAGGTCTAAGCGATAATGCGAAAGAAAGTAGAAACTTTAAAAATAAGCAGAAAGAAAACAAAGAAAAGTTAAATATTTACATGAACCTACTGACTGTTTCTTTAGAAGGATATGTCGTACCTTATGAACTTATAAAAAGTTTCATTTCCAGTTAACTGGTAAAATTCATCGTTTTGTTTTTTCTAGTACTAAATGATTGCGTACATCAACTTAGAAAACTATAATTTTTATAATATAATAATCCACGTATAACGTGCACTCATAAACCTTGATCTTATTTTTGGTATAAAAGTGAACTTGATAGACAGAAAAGTAAGATTTTTCTTTTTTAAAAAAAAATCCCCAGGGCATGTTTATTTTCACAGGAAGCGTATAAAAATACAAATTATTAATGAGAAACACTTTACAGTCTTAAAGTACATCTGATATATATATTTTTTTTCATGGTAGTAATAACGTCACTGTACTGTTTTGGACAGATTTCTAATTTTTTTCATTCAAAATTCTGAAAATATAAAGAAAATAAAAGATATATTTAGTAAAGCTTGTAATATTTAAGTCTGAAGCGTACAAATAGGTCAACAGTAAATTCTGTAATAATTTATCTAGTCTAGAGCTTTTTCTTTTTCTTTCAAAGTTCCGTTTTATACTTTTTCATGAAATATAGGCCAGACTAAAAGTATTAGTTTCTTGTCTGGTTTATTCCAAAGTACTAAGTACTTTCAAAGAACGAAAATGGGTGTTTGAATAAAACATGAATCACTAGGTATTCAACGCATGCATATTAAAAGAAAATGTGAATCATTTTCATAAGTATTCTCACCATATAAATGTTCAGCAATCAAATTTCTTATTTACAACAGCCCCTTAATGTTTCAAATATAAAGGAGAAATTATACATATACATATATATATAGCCAAAATTCTCAACTAAAGAGAGATAAATAAACAATAATTATCAAAACTGAAAAAAAAAATCAGAGTTGTAAGTAATTTAAAACTTAATTTAGAAAAGAAACATCAGAAATTAAAACAATATGATCTAAAATATAAACTGTGGATGCTACAGTATTATAAACATTACTGACTTAGGACAGCTCTTATACATAAAATAATTAATATAAAACTAGGGTTGAACAAGAATTTTGGACAGCCAAACTTCCCCCTTTCGTTTATTAATACTGAGTAAAAACCTATTGAAAACAATTGATATAATATTTAAATCAATCACATGAAAGAGGTAACTTACCTAAAAATTTCATTCAAAAATGCAAAGCCGGGGCTAAACCTGAGTACAATAAACAAGTTAATGCCAGATTCTGGACCCAAATATCAATTCAAAGCATGATAAAGGCTGATTAGTCAAAATTTTAAGTAAATGTTAAATAACTTCGTTATTTATAAAAGTAATCTCACAAAACGTGTTTTCTGTGTATAGAACAATATTATCCATAATATGTACAAAGATTGAAAAAATTGCTTAAAAAATTGCGGTTTTTAAAATTTTTTTGGCGTTTTTCGTCTATTTGCCTTTTTACGAGAATTTTTTACTAAAAAATTATTCTTAGATTTTTTGTTTACAAATTACTATAGTTTTCAATCTGTGTGGGAAATTGTAAGCCATTAACTTAAAGATTAAGCCTTTAAAAAATAAAAAATATAATAAAAAGTGCGATTCTTTTTAAAGGGTCTGGTGACGAAAACAAGTTTCAAGCTAAAATGGCAATCAGCATCTGCTTCTCACGGCCTCTTCACATTTTTTTAGGGGTTACACTAGAAAAACTAGAGACCAATGAAAATCACCAATTTTAACTAGGGGAAAAAATGCGATATGAAAAATTTATTTTTGTTTCAATAATGGCATCTACTTAGCAACATTACTAACTACTAACTACTTACTATTAAAAATTTACTAATATTGCAAAAAAGGAGAAAATTTAATACACTAAGAAGATTTCTATCAATTAGTGAGAATGCCAAACGATAAACACTCACACAAAAAGGACTTTTACTTCATTTATTTCGCCTCTTTTATCATCATATCGAACTCAATTTCAAATATTATTTTACCGGACCTGCCGGATACGTTAAAACGTTCGTTATTAAACTTTTGATGGGAATTTATAATAGCTATACGAACAATGATGGATACTGTCATGCATATATAATTTGTGCTGCAACTGGTAAAGCAGTAGTAGCTATTTCAGGAATGGTTGTTCATACAGCTTTAAAAATTTCTTTATCAAGATTACTTTCGTTACATTCTGAAACTGCTCAACAGTTCAGAACTCTTTTCAAATACATAAAAGTCATAATCATTGATGAGATAAGTATGATCAGTACTCAATTATTATTGAAGGTGGATTCTAGATTGAAACAAATAACTGAAAATTTTTAGTCAAATTTTGGTGGATTAGATATTATTTTAATAGAAGATTTACGTCAGTTACCTCCAGTTCGTTCTACTCCCATCAATAAGCAACCAAAACAGACCATCGTTGGGCCGATTTTATGGCGAAATCTAAAATTTTATGAACTAGATGAAGTCATGCGTCAAGCGAATCAACAATTTTCTTCTATACTTACAAAAATTGGAAACGGTGAAAAACTAAATGAAATAGAAATAACTCTGATTGAGACTCGTTTTTGTACTGTGGAAGAAGCTGAATCTAGGTGTCTTCAAGATATACGAATATTCAACTCTGACAATTCCGTCAATGAGTATAATAATAAAATATTGAATGCATATGCGGACAGAATAACTTTAACTGCAAAAGATGTATGCATTGGTTGTCCTTCAAAAGAACAAGTAACTTTAGTACGTCAAAAATTACATAAGATGTCATTAATTGATACAAATGGATTGCCTTATTAAACAGTTTATGTGAATAATATTTATTACATGATTACCACAAATATTGATGCTATAAATGGATTGGCATCTGGTGCTGTTGGAAAGCTAGTTCATGTAGAAGAAAATGGTGAAGGATTAGGTAAGACAATACGGCTCGAGTTTCCAGTTTTACCTCAAATAGGGGGGAAATAAAGACGCAAAAGGACAATTTCATCTTATCTCTACAAAAAATAACAGAATATTGAAGACAAAATCAAATACTACGATTGATGCAGTGTTTTCGAGATTCTTAAATGATATTGAGTGCAAAACCCACATTTCTTATTTTAGTTACCACAAGCCTTTGATAACAAAAGTATGTAATGAAACACATATATGCATAATGTAAATAGACTAATAATAATGATACTTTTCTATAAATGTATACAATATTTTTTTTTAGTCTTATGTATTGAAAATGAAAATTTTGTTTATACTTATACCTTTTCCATCCTAATTATTTTTTAAATACAGTTTGAAATAATAATGATAATAATAAATTTGTTAATTCTATATACGATTACTTTAAAATAATCATACAATTCAATCCATATAAGCCAAAGAAGTTAACTTCTACCACGTGTTCGCACTGATACACACGCACACATTTTTTTAAATCATACTAAAACAATATAAATGCTTTTTTAGGAATCAATACTAATATTTAACTATCAAGGCGTAAAAAAAGTATCTAAATTCTACAAAAAATTCCAATTGTAAGTGCAATTTTATCAATACTTTTGAAAAAGGTCAAAGCACTTACAGAAACAAAGTAATAAACTGATATCAACAAAAGTATTACTTAAAAAAATTCGATACATTTCTGTAGAAAATGTACAAATTTTTAAATGTATTATTAAAATTTTATAATGGATCAAGTAAATATTATAAGAACTTTCTTTACGAAATCATTATTTAAATAACAGAACATAACTCAAAAAAAAATTCATACAATAAGAAATTTTTAGTACATTCTCTAGAAAATGTAAATATCAAGTTCAAAAAGTTTTATAAAAATACATTTATAACATCAGAGTTATCAGACTTGTCATGATAGATTTTGAACCATTTAAATATCCACTTCTGGTTGATTAAAATTCTAATACCGTTTTTTTTTTTTCTAATTTTATAAAATTCATTGTAACTTTGCCTCTGGGAAGCGTAGAAACAAAAAAAATATGTTTTGTAAAACTAAAATGTTCTATTCAATAAAATAATGAAAAAAAATATGTATTTTGACCAAATTTGCTTATTTCAACGTGTTCGGATACTTTAAAACAATTCTAGACTATTAACACAGGTGGCGCCATTGCTATAGATAGTATCCAGTTAAAAATGTCGTTTATTTTCCGGTTTACATAAACTTTATATATTAATTTTGTTCCGTTTCTTAATTGCTATTTGCAATGTTTTTGAATTTTTCCCTGATAAGTTCTTCATTATTAGAGTACTACGTAAACAAACACTCTTTTTATTCCTATTTTTCTGAATTTTGTATTCTTGTACAAATGATTCATTTTTCTTCCCACAGATTGCGATGCTTTCAATTTAATTGAAATTATAAAATATAGATAATTACATTTACAGTTTTTCCTTAGTAAAATTTTAAAGATTTTTACTATTACTGTGACATTAGGAATTATATATAAATTTTTGGGTGCCACAAATATGTTATAATTTAGCCCCTTATTTGCTGCATTGTTTTGAATTAGTTTAATAAGTTATTTAACTGGATTTATGTTATTAATTCTTAAATATTAATCAATACAGGTTGTTGATTCACACTGAGGTATGATTAACACAATGCTTTTAGTTACGTTTGTTTTTGATCAATCATATATAATCAATTCAGAATATCAATATCCATTATAATCATATGAATTTCATTCAATACTGTAAAGAGAGAAGGGAGGTTGGCTAGTCGCTAAAACTATTTTAACCTTCTTAAGGTAGCCCCTAGTCTCCTGCTGTGTACTTTCATCAATCTTGAATTTTGAGTGTTTTTTCTGCTATGATGCTTTTGATTTTTGTTTTTAACAATACAGTGTTCTTTTGTTCATTCCTTATGATCATATTTTCATATTTATTCAGCATATATTAAATGTTACATTTTACGTACACTTACTGTTAAAAGTAAATGATACAATAAAATATTATTAATATAATTTGATTGCTTACGCAGTAAGACATTTATTAGTTTTAAGACCTTTATGCGTGTATACTAATACTCCAAAAATGGTAGTATATATATGGACATTTTCCATCGCATAATACAAAATTTTACCCTGATGAAGTGGTTAGTTGATGGAAATAAACCTAATATTAGAAAATAGACGCTGCTCATTTCGGCAGAGTTTCGCATGGCTAAGCAAATTCTTACAAGGTATGTAAAATAAATGGATTAGAATCTCATTCCGTCTTGAGAGAGAGAGAAGCCTAGTCCAAACTGGAGTTTTTCATTCTTTTTCCCATTCAGCATTTCGAAAATAGAAAAATCCATCCTTCATTGGGGCCGGGAGGAATATTTTAATACGAGGGAAGATTCAAAGTCATTCCGTAAATGATTTGCGAAATCCTGGGCTCCGTTTTGAATGCACCATCAGCAACTTCGGCGCTCTAAAAGTGATCACGGCAAACTGAAATTACGGCCAGAAAACTTTCTAGAAAACGTCTGAAAGACTGGATTACCATCTCCGAGATAAACAGATGCTCGAAATAAGGGGCCGTACTCGAAAGAGAAAAAGAAATTGCTCATAGGTCGGGTTGGTGAATGAATGTCACATTTAAACTGCCGTACAACACCTTGGGTGTTAGTCACATTGTCAAGTGACAACCGTGACCTAGCATCTTTCTCTTCAAACTTTCATATCACGCAGCGTAATAACATCAAAATCATCCTACTTAGATTTTGAGCACACAGCAATTCCTATTATTATGTACGCAATAGTTTAGGATATAACTAAAGCTATAAAATATTTTTAACCAGTCAAATAATTGATCCTAATATTTAATTAATATGGAAACTGAACTAAACTCAGTTCCTTTTAAGTTGTATTAAAATTCTTTTAAAATCATTCTTTCTAACTATACACTTTTTTACTAAAGTTCCAATAGATTCATGTCTAAGATTTTAATCAGAGCACTGTACTTAAGTTAATTAGCACAAAACAAATTTCAACAATATACACTTCCCTTAACTCACACTATATGTTCTAGCATAAGAAAAAAATCTGTTATATATGAATTATTCCATTAATGCTTTAAATTATTCCATTAAATTTTTGAATTTTTAAAAGTCTCTTCTCAGTAATGTCTTATTACGATGAATGTGTCTAGTGTCTTTAGGGAGTTTAAATAAATTTTACATTAAAAAGGTAATTTATTTCTGTGTAATGTAAAATTGCGTACAGAATCTCTTAAGAAATTAAATATTTCCATGCATTCATTACAAGTATTTAAAGACCACTTAAAGGTATATTAGAATTTTTTTTCAAATTTATATATTACGCCTTGTAAAGTCTAAGTTACTATTATAAAATATATCGCAAATTAATGTTGTAAAGGCTTAAACCATGTGCGTGAGATTCATACAAAAAAACTCTTAATAGCAGTTTGTTATTTTAATAAATTTTCTTTGTTTATCCAATATTCTCTGTTTAATTTTTTTAGAATAAAATATTGCATTATGTAAGCAATGTGACAGTTACGGGAATATGATATTTTGGAGAAGTTTTAGTTATGATATCTAGAAAACACTTCTTGACTTCAAATGTGATGGACATTAAAAATTTTTTGTGAGTATATTAGACTTTATGTAACTATCATATACTCTTTCTTTTACTGGGAAAAAAACAAATTTACAGATCAAAGCTTAAATATAAAAAAAAGTATATTTCTACTTTTAGTAAACATAATGTTTTTATATAATATGGTATTAAAAGACCAAATACAAGTGTAAAATTCTAATCTACAGCTGATTAATATAAGCGCCAGAAAATAAAGACCGTATTGTGCAATTTATATTATGTATGTGTATGTGTGTATCTATGCATTTATGTGTGTGTATTTGTGTGTGTGTATGTGTGTATCTATGCATTTATGTGTGTGTATTTGTGTGTGTATCTATGCATTTATATGTGTGTATTTGTGTGTGTATCTATGCATTTATGTGTGTGTATTTGTGTATGTATCTATGCATTTATGTGTGTGTATGTATATGTGTGTGAGTGTGAGAGTACCGTCTATTTAATAAATATTTTCTCTTTCTAGTCTATCATCGATTTTCAATTGCTTTGATTGACTCAAGTGAAACCAAGCACTTGGCGAAATAAAAATTTACCTTGAATCAAAAATTAAATTGTGCAAAACCAGATGCGATTAAGCAGCAATGGAAGTAGTCCACAATAACTAACCTTAAAGTTTTCAATTAAAAACATCAATATAATTGCAACTGCATCCAAAAATTGTTTTATAAAACATATTAAAAGCGCCTCTTTTGCATATTGATATAAGACACTTCGAGAAACAAACTAGAGTCTCACTGGAAGTAGAGCTATTGTACCAAAAAAAAAAAAAAAACAACTAAATTCAGTTTTTTATCAGAAAACATTGAATCAAAACGATTGTTTTATGGTTATTTAAGATTCTAGTTAAACACGCATATAGGTATATAAACAGCATTCACAAAATTGCTTTTTCAACGCATCAACATAAATGAAAATGGCGCTGAATAACAAATAATTCGACTGCTGTGTCACCACCTGGTGAGATAAGACATAAACGCGAAGAAGCTCGGTCATATGAATACAGTTCAACACAAAGTGATGTATTAAAAATAATAATGAGAACCTCAAAGGTTCTTATATAATTTGATTAACTGGCAATTATTTTTTTATAAACTCAGAGTACAATTCATAAAGTTTGGTAGTTTCCTATTATACTGTACAAACAAATAATTTTCAATAAATGTGATAGATTGCACATTTATTAAACAAACAAAAATAAATTTAAGTTATATTTTATAACATTACATGCAATTTGATTAATTATAATTGTTGTTATGGCAGGGGCTGGTGAATCAGTGTTAAAGGATACCTTCCACCTAAAAGAGTAGTACGAAATAATATTTCTTCTATGGGCTCAGTTAAATTGGATCACAGAATTTTATCTTTATTAGAAGTTCAGAGATACTTAAGTGTTCAGTTAGGTAGCGTCAGATAATTCAATTGGGATTTATAGTTAAAGGATAGCTGTAAAAGACCTTCTATAACTTAAAAGAATTTTAATTAAAAAAATATAGTGTTGGAAAAAAACCAGTTACGCAAAATCTTATCATTACTCTACTTTTTAAATGAACACACAACCAAGTTCTTTAACTTTTCATCATTATTTTTTATACACCGTATAAAAAAGTCATAGATATCTACACTGGGGAAAACTTTCTTGCTTGTTTCTTCATGAGTCGGTGAGCGAAAGAATTTACACGCAAGAAGAGCGATTCTCGATAAGGCTTGACTCCGAAATTCCTAGCCCGTAGGCCTTCCAAGAGGAATGGCCCTCTATCTACAGTTAATCATCACGCTTCATGAAGCAAAGCCATTTAATGTAAGTATCTTACCACACCCTTGCCAAGGAACCTCACAAAAATAAAGGCGCCTAAAAGAAAAAGACATGTGTCTTGGCAGACAGAAAAAAAAAAGTTAAGCGTTGGACATACTAAGCAGAAGATCAACAAAACAAATTTCGAGTGCCCCATCTGCTGGTTTAGGGACCGGTACCGAATTAGAAGGCATTGATAGTAGCTTATCTGATTTTCTGTAAGAACAATAGTGATGGTAATTTAAGAATAATCTCAAAGTAAATAAGTAGTCGTATTTGTATTCTTTGGTGGCTAAGATATATATAAAAAAATCACTGAGAAGTTGACATAAATTGTATTCAATGAAATATAGAAATTATATGTTAAGTTAACAGAATATGTATGTATTCAAAATTTATTAAAGCATTTTTGCCAAAACAAAATGAAGAATTAGCATAGGGAAGTTTTCGAAACGTTATGTTTAGTAAATTAGAATAAAAATATAGCACACAGGTTTGAATTTTATTTTCATAAAAAGAAAAAAAAAATCCAAAAATCATTTATTTTGGATTTGTTGGTAGTTCTGCGTTTTACTGCATTAATTTTTAATTTCAGTTACGTGAAAGATGCATTTTTCCATGTGATGTGTGTGTAGAATTTCTCTGCTCTAAAATATTCAATTTATGTTAATTTATTACAAATTACTGAAAGAGTTTGATCCACTTACTAAATGTTTGTTAGGTGCATAAAATTTTCCCTTTACACATAAAAAAGCTATTTTTAACTTGTTCACAACTTCAAGGAAAAAAAGATAACCAGTGATGCACACAAGGGGGGGGGGGGCCTGGAAGTCCGGACCCCTCCCCAAAGCCCTTGATTTTTTTCCGATTGATTATAATTCTAAGTATATAGAACGTAAAATTTAATTATGTATTTGTTATTAATGGTTAATTTTATTAATTAATGCTAATTATTTATTCAATAATTAGTTTTTTACTGTGTTTTGTTCCCGAAAATCAACCAAATCAAAAGGAGCATGATACAAGAATGGTAAGCTTTCAACCCCGGACTCCCACCCCCCCTTCCTGAAAAATTCCTGTGACTACTGAAGATTTGAAAGAATAACAAATAATCTAAATTAATATAAAATATGTTTTTCAGCATGGAATTATGTAAAGATGGATTGAGTTTTATATAGAAATGCATGTTAAAACCTTTCGCAACTATTTGTTCACAGTAACAGAATATTAAAACATATTTGAGTGATACTTTAAATTAATAATTACTATAAATTAATTTATTATTTTTACTTAAAAATAAATCGAATAAATTACTTTATATATTCAGAAACTCGTTTATTTACTCTTCATATAATTAATACACATTTGTGTCAATTTTTTTAAAGAAATAGTTTTAAATAAATTTCTCAGTTCTGATTAGTAAGAAATTAAAATTCAATCCCTATTAAAGGCTCAGCTGCATATGTTTATATTTTTCTTATTACCTATATACTTGCGATATTTGCAGTTTCTTTGCTTGTAGCTTGTTTTAGCTTTTGAAATAGAAAGAAAAAAACATAATTAATGCTGCTGAAGGTTTTTCTGTGTGTGTGTTTCATTATTAACTACATCTAAAAATGATATAACCTAAAATTATATTTAGTCTAGCATTAAATTACTAGAATTCAATTTGTTACAAAGTTTTCTCTGGTAAAAACTCTAGCAAAATAGTATTAGGATGAAAATTTCTAGAATTCTTTTCTCTTGTTCATTGCTTCAAAAAATTGCAGAGTACGGAATTTTTTTGAGTCTGATGACATAACAACCAACAACATAATAATGATATAACCAAGTAATAAAAAAAATATTAAGCTTACAATTTTTTTTCTCGAGGTTAGCTAATTAACTTCATCCATCTAACTAAAGTCAGAATGGATGAGCATTTTTAAAGCCCTGAATGGCGTTCCACTTTTTTAAAAGCTTTAGTGTGTGGCTTAAAAAGTTAAAGGATTATTTTAATACTATCTTATTTTTTTCTGTTTTTCTTTCAATTATCATACTTTCTATATTACATTGGTGTAGATTGAAAAATTATTACAGAATTACAAGTTATTGGTTTTTAATATATATAAAGAGACAGGGAGATGAAGAGAGATATACAGAGATGTATAGGTATAGATAAAGTTAGAAAATTGGAAAATCATTATATATATATATATATATATATATATGGTCTTTTGATAGTAAGTCTGGTTATCTTACAATTTCAATTTTTTTCAGGTATGATGATTACTGATTATTCATTTCTCTTTAGTAGAGAATTTTGAATACATATATTGTATATAATAATAGTAATTTTAGAAAATATATATTTTGCTAAATTTTATGATAACATGATCAGAAGTAAAGAACAAAAGTACATCTTACATTTCAGGGGAGAATAAAAAATATCATACAAAAGAAAACTTCAAAAATTCAAGATGTGTATAGTTTTATCTATAAAGCAGTTTTTGAGGACTGCTTTCAGGAGGGTTGAGTGTTTACAGGTATTGGCAGACACGAAGATTTCGATATATATTTAAAAGAAGTGCAATTATGAAATACATGTATGTAAAACGCATGTATGTAATCATATACGACAATTTCTAATGTTTACAGCATGTCATAGGTTTTCCAAGAGCTTCAACATGGTTCATTATAATTTTAGTACAGACCCAAAATGATTTGGGAATTTTAATGGAAATATGTTTATTGAAGCAAAATAATACGAACAAATATAATATAACAATAAATCTTAAAATCTAATTACAATAATGCAAGATAATTTGTAGAAATTTTTCTCATTTGTATTTTAAATAAAAATTAATTTTACTAATGAAAATTCACGTAAATGAAGGTTACTTAACGAGTATTTTATATGTGGGCATGGAGGTCTCTTGTGTATGATTTTAAAAATTTCATGCACAGTTAAGATTTTTAAAAAATAATTTAATTTTTACTTCATTGTAGAAGGCGCGTGTATCTTGATGAATAAATATTTAATTTTTCATAAACATGTGATGCCTAAATCATTGCTAAAAGTTGTCTTAATCACTTAAGTATGTTTTTAGATTTATTGATTACACACACGTGCATAAGCAACACGGTAAAAAAATCCATTTGTAGCATTTTTTTTATTATTATTATTGTTATTTAGTAAATAAGTAGATGATGAATTTTACTGCAGAAAAATCGAAAAGATGTTTCAATTTTTCACTAATGAACACTAATTTCTTATAATATTTTATACATCTGTCAAATAAAGTTTTATCCAAAAAACGTGAAGATGAAACACATTTTTAAAGTATTTTTCTTTCCCTAGGTACTTCAAATTAAAAAAATAAATGATAACAAGTATGAGTGTTTATTTTATGGTATTAAATAATTACAAGATTAACTTAGCTAGCAAAAATTTCCTAACAACATTCCACACAAAAATATAATAATTAAATACAGCATTATCTATACACGGGAAAAAAAACTCTTCGTAAAAAGATTAGCGTAAGGAATTTCAATCTGAGAATATATTTTCCCATGTTAATTCGCATTAATTTAATTAAAATATTCATTATATTTGAATTATAGATTAAAACTTAGAACTCTAATTTTTTTTAATGGTAATAATTCTTAGAATAAAATAGCTGCAATCTTATTAGACACTTATAAAAATAATAATTTGAAAATAGCTGAACATTGAAATGTATAAAATAATATAATATGGAATATGTTTGAGGTTTATTAATTAATTTTGGGAATTGCATGTGATGCTCTTTTTCTAATTCCATCTACGTGCTATAATGTATGATTTCATTGATTTTAAAGTAGGAAATTTAGAATTCTCTTGGATAGTTATTTTAAATTCAGATCTTTCTTTTCAAAACATAGAATGTATTCTGGGATAGATTCTTAAGGATTTTGAAGAATAATATTATGAAATGTTTGACATATTTTATTGAATTTAACTTATTAAATGTGTGATACGCGTACAGAAGAAAATTTTTATTTATTTAATAAAAATTAATTAATTCAGTGGAAATAAAATATTTGTATTTTAAAAAACAATTAGCTCAAAATCTCTTAAAATTTGAAATTGTGTACAACTCTACTTTTTTTCAAGAAAATCCCTGTTTTTTTCAAGGAAAATTTTAAACATATTTAAGAAAACTAACTTTAGTTTGTCTTTAAATATGAACACTAAAATGAAATAGTGCTTATGCATGTGCATGTCAAAAAATAAACTTTAACAAAAGTTTAATTCAAAAAGGAGTGGAAACTTTTTAAATTTATGCTTTGTATTTAAGTACAGTTATTTTATTTTTTTAAAATAAAATCAGATACATAATGAGATTTCTAATGACATATTACCCTAAATATTTGATTGTTTTAAATAACGTAATGTCTTATTTTATGAATAGATTAAACTTTGAAGATGTTAACTATCCAAAAATGTTTAACTATATCTCCTTTTTTAAAAAGTAATTAATGATAAAACTTCGTGAATAAACAATAAAAACAGAATTGTTTTTACAACAAATTTTAAAAGTTATTTCATGAAAACGTTTCGAATTATGTTTAAGTTATTTTTTTTTAAATTAGTTCTACAGCTGTGTAATAAGTACATATAAATACATATTTATCAGCCAGCTCTTGCGATAAAAATGTAAAAAGGCCCACGTGAAAAACGCTTGTAAGCATTATAATGGTAATCAGAACTTAAATCATATCTATTTCGAACATAACAGGTCGACCTAAAAATATGTACATAATAATATGTAAAAGTATCATTTTCACCACCTTTTGCATAATTCGTCAAAAACCTACAAATACACCTGGCTGAGAAGCACCATTACTTATAACACCACAAAATATCTCATTCCAAAAAAAGGTTGAATGGAAAAAAAAATCGAAATCATATCATTTTTCACAAAATTCAAATCATTCCATGCATTAGAAATGCTCAAATGACAAAAAGTCAAGAGAATCCACTCTCCAATATCGGAAAAATCTTCTCCTATATCTAAAAATATACGTTACGCCAAAGAATAATATTAAAAAAAAAAATGTGGCGAGAGATCGGTAATAAAATAGTATAAATATGGTAACGAGGAGGGAAACGCCTGACAATCACAATTCTTATCACCCACCCTCTTCTATCAGATGATATCGGTAGGGGTGACTCGAATGAACCGGCTCGCGTCATCCACCCCCCATTTTCTGTTCCATTATAACCCGTGCAAGGCAAACGACAATTGTTCGAGACAGAACCCCTTTACTGGACGTCACTCAGAGTACCTTCTGTGACACGGAGCGCTCGAACTGTCACTTATTGATTTTTTCTTCCTTATTTTCCTTCCTTATTTTTTGTTACTTATTCCCGAAGTGTCTATTCCTTCTTCCCTGCGATAAAATCCTTCAATTCGTTCCTCCCCTTCTGCGCAGTTGGCTCCATGTTTGGGATGTGTTTATGATGGCTTTATTATTCTTTCTGTTTGGGGACTTCATCGAGTTGCTGAGAATCCTCCAGGGTAAGGTCCGGGAGAAGTCCTGATAACCCGGGAAAAGTGGATATTGGGTCCGGCTTTATTCCGCAATTGGGATATCCGGACGGCTCAAAAGTCCACTGCTCGATGAAAATGGTCCGGATGGCTCTTGAAGTTTGAAAGATATTTTCATCATCAAAGAGGACGTATGCTTCGAAATCTGTTTTAGTGTCATTTCTTTTTTTTTCGTCACTCGCTCTTAGCACTGATTTTTTTTTCAGCACAAGTCCAGAGAGTTTAATATGTTTTCTTTCTTTCTTTTTATAGAATGTATTTTGTAAGTAACGACTGGAAATGCAATATGTTTTTTGAGTAAAAGCTGGGAATTAGAAGATGTGTGCGAAGAATTGTTGCGTTATAAGGCAGGCTAATCAAATTGAGAATAAAAAAAATTCATAAAAAAAAAAGTGCATCAAAGATAATGATATATGCGATGAAAGATCAAAAATAAAGAATTGCTCCAAAATTATTTGCTTTTACGTTCTAAAAGTAAAAATAATATTGAAGTTGTTTTTCGTTTGAAGTGTGGTACTAGATACTTTAATGATATCTAATATAAATTACAGTTAAAAAAAAAACTAAAAAACACCCTTTTATAGTTAATCGAACTAAATTGCAACTTAATCTATTTGTCTGGAAATAGAATCTGGAATTAATCTCTAGATGCGGGATGGAATCTGAAAATGTGAAATCGTTAGTCCTGACGATTCTGATAAGAACAATGGGACAAAATTATTAAATTACTGTATTGCCATCAGTCCTGGACCAGCGAGCAGAATTTCGAATTAATTTGACCTTTTACAGCGGGTAAAAATTGAGTTCAAAGATTATGTTACATACAAGTGAAACTTATAAAAGGGTGTTAAAACATTTTCAGTGGATTGGGAAATTTGAAATAAATTTCCTATATCAAAAGGAATACATATATATATCCAATAAAAAAATTGGGCTATTCATTATTATTTTGAATTTAGAGTATGTACTTATGACAGAATCTAAAATTCGAAACTTATTTACTTTATTGAAAAGGCATAATACTGAGACGATTTGGGAAAATTGATGAGTAGAGTGAGACTTAAGAAATTAAATTATTGAGATTTATTACGTCTACAGCAAATGTGTCAAACTCGCGGCCCGCGGGCCACATGCGGCTCACAACGAACATTTTTACGGCCTGGTCAATATATAGGTACAAAAAAATATATAATAAAATAACAAAAAATTGGAAAGACAGTAGCATAGAAGAGATGTGAAGCGTCAGGACGTAAACACTTAATTTCTTTTGTTTTTTATTTATGTTTATATTATAATGTACTATTCAAAATACACTTACTTTTTAAGAAATATTAATCTTTTTGCGGCCCTCCTAAAGTTAAACCTTGTTTGATTGGCTCAAGTTAACCTTTGAGTGTAACACCACTGGTTTACAGCTATTAGTTACACTGTTTACATTTAGATATAATTCATTCAGACTATTGAGTATTCAACACCACAGAATGTTATTGGTGATGGAGAGGCCAATCACATCGCGTCTTTTGTCGAGTGTTTCCCACTGACTGCCTCTTTTTTCTGTTAAGGTGGGGGTGGTCACTTTTTACACCTCGAATTTTACTCGAGGTTCCAGCTCGTAGAATAAGTCAAGCCTTTGGTTTTCTCAAGACCATCGGTTGTCATTGGGATTGCAGATGAAATGACGCGCAATATTTTAGATGTGCACGTGATATAAACGGCAATATGCTACCTGCCTAGGGAAGCCGCTCGTGTAAGCTGCGAGGTGGGAAAACGTTACCATACGCTGAACAATATTTTGTACGAGTTTTTTTTTTTTTTTTTTTTTTTTTTTTTTATGGCTGAAAAGTTTTGTCGAATTTGGAGTTCAGTTTCAAATTTTTTCTGCTCCCTATTTTAAGTGATGAGTATGAATTTGAATGAAAATATTAATTTAAAAAAAAAAAGAAAGGAAATATATATATTTTTTAAAATCCTTACTCAGGAAGTTTTGAAGAAAATAAATGCTAAATTAAGCTATACACTTAACAATATAATATTACGGCTTATTTTTTGCATACAGTTTTGTATTAAATTTGAATTGCTTAGTTAAAATTTAACGAAAAATGAAAAAATAGGTGCTACTCGCATTTTATTTAACATTGATTAAAAAAAAAGATATTTAAATATAAATTCTTTTTTCCCTGCAACGTACGAAAAAGGTGCTTACCTCGAAATATACTATAAGTTAATTTTTAAAAATTAAAATTAACTTTTAATTTCAAAATAATTTTAAGAATATGTATTCTTAAGTAAATTAATATTCTTAAGTTAACAGTAATTTAACTGCTTGTGAATTAAAATTTATTGCTAATTTCAAAAGGAATTTTATTTTATAAGATGATTTTATTTTATTTGGGAATTTTAAAAATACTTGTATTTTCAATAAGAGAGGATATACAATATTTTTTAAATAGTTAGAGTATTAATTACCATAAAAATTATGTTCTTATTCCACTAATTTATTCGTTGTAGGGTATTATATATTTGGCTTATTAAATTCAAATTTTTTTTATTCAGAATATTTCGACCCCTTTGAAAAAATACGAAGTCAATATTTCATTTGGAGTATTTAGGTGAAATTTCAATCACTATAATGTACTCTTAATTGATCATTTATTAAACATTTGATTTATTTGGTTAAATAAATGGATTATATGTTAAATGTTTATTAAATGTTAATATTTAAATTGTGAAAAATATAAAGGCAGGTAAAAATATCTAATACATATAAAAAATAAATGTTAAATATACCCTACAAATAATAGAAATTATAATAATATAACGATAGTTTTTCTATATTAAAATAAATATCGTCATTTTTCACGATATATTTATCTCTTCATATATAACACTATTAATACTTTTAATGTGTATCAATATATAGCATTTGACATGAAACAAAAAGAACTATAACAATAACTTACCAATATTATTTTGGTCAAAAGAAGTTTACGCTGTTTTCTTTAAAAATCGATTGCTATTTTTATTTCAAACGTCCTTGAAAGTATAAAAGAAACGTTTTTAACTTTAGAGGAATGGAGAAATATTAAATTTTCTTTTAAGACCAATACATTCGATTCGATTCCAGAGATAAATGTCGCCACGTTGCTAGTGAAAGCTATGTAACTGATAGTTACTCTTTTATATCATTTTGTTTCTTTTTTAGTCTTTTTGTGTTTTCATCTTAAATCCTTTCTGGAAATCATACTTTAGTTTGCGCTACACTATAATTGACACCAAATTCTAAAAGTAATCAATTGAATAGTAACAAATAGAAAGATATTTCGTAACAATATGACTCCGTTACTGAGAAGTATAAACAAGCATTTTGATTTGATAGAAATTATATACAATAGCACATTTTTCACATAAGGAGTCATTTAATAAAGTATGTCCTTTATATATAAAACTTTTACTCAATTACTGATTAACATCGTCTGAGAACATTCCGTAGTTTCAACATTAAACGTAAAGTATTTTGTGGAGAAAGGCATCACGAAAGCAACTTCTCAGACTGATTAATCTCTTTTACAAAGGAGTGTCTAGATAGTTTTTTCTTCTGTCTAACTAGCGACATTTTTCTAAATGCCCTATACTGATGGTACACCAGCCACTTATGTCCAGACAAAATGAGATCGTTACATCAAATCTTTTATGTGTATTGAGCTTTGTTTTCTGTTGGGAGAATGTCAATACAGACAATAAACAATGACTTGTTTGAAATGGAGTATTGTTCGAACATTCAGATACAGCATTAGTATTTTCGCAGTATTTATTGTTTGTGTTTCATTTTTGTAAAGAATCAGAACATTCTGAATATAGTATTATCACAGTATACATTAAACTTTTTTAACTCACAGAATTCTACAAACTAGAACGTGTTTAGAGGAAATCCCATTCCACAAACTAACGCATATAAGAGAATATATCTTAAAATAATATTTTAAACAGCAGATCAACATGTTCTAAGTACTTTATGTAAAGTCAATTAAAAAGGTTATTAAATTTTTTAATGTGATTTTAATAAAATTTACTCATTACTAATATTAATTTGTTATTTAAGGTATGTATCCGATTACTTTCGGAACCGTGATTTTGCAAAAGCGTATAAATGGATGTTTATGATATTTAGTGTCACTTAGATTAGAAAATGTATATAAAATTTTTTTAAGAATGGTATTACAATAAAAAGTATTTAAGTACAATATTTTGACAAAAAATGAACATAGAATGACTCATTTTTAAAATATTCTCCTTTTGTGAAAAATGCTTCTATTATAATATTTTGCCTGTATAAAGCTCAGACCTCTGAACAGAGGCCCAACTATAATTTTTGAAATATATAACTTAGAAGTGGGTTTATCCATGTTTTACGACAAAAGAGGGGAGAAATTTTAAGAAAAAAACGCCGATAATTATTTCAATGGGTTGTAACTCTGAAAATAATGTGAATTCTTCAAAAATCATAGTTGAGCCTCTGTACAAAGGTCCGAGCTATGTACAGAAAAATATTATAATAGAAGCATTTTTCACAAAAAGAGAATATTTTGAAAAAAGTTTATTCTAAGTTAATTTTTTGCCGAAATATTGTATTTAAATACTTTTTTTTGTCAAAATGTCATTAAAACAATTTTATACATGTATTCTAATTTAAGTGACACTAAATATCATGAAAATTATCCATGTATATTCTTTTTTAAAATGACTGTTCCGAATGTAGTCGAATACCTTAAATGTTTATAGCTGTGTAAGAAATCATGTGTATTTTGTATGAGAGAATTATCAACTTAAATTTTAGATTTGCTCTAGCTTAAATTAAGATTTTAACGATGGATTTGTTGATACGTTAATACGTTGTACCGCTCTTTCATTATAGATGTTTTTCTTCACAAATGAAAAATGTGCATTTTACATTAGTAAACAATTTAGTTTTGTAAATTATTGTACTAACGAGTACAAAGTTATTTTGTGATACTCGGGGAATAATATAGTATTCACAAACTAGTATTATGACGAAAAAAAATTAATACTCTCTTATTGTATTATGTTAAAAGTTTAAAAAGTACTCTAAAATAAAATTGAAGAAATATAAATTAAATTTGAGGTTTTAATAACTAAACTCAGCTTTAAATACTTCATCATGCAAGTTTTATACAAAGTGCGAATTCATTTTGCATACACACTTAGTTTTCTTTTCATTTTTTTTTTGTGACTTGTGGAATCCTTGTGGAAACTCCGAGTTCCGTGGAACACTGTTTGAAGACCACTGCTAATATCATTTGATTGTTGAATTAAGAGTATCAGTTTGATCTTTTGCTTTACACTGGTGTTTCATGTATTAAATATGCAAAACGTGCTTTCCAATAAATCAAAATATATACCATTATTCATTCAAAATCTGCTGTTTTATATAACTTGGGAATATTTCATGTGTGTATTATACCTCCAGTATTTTTAAGGTAAACAATGAACAATTCTTTTCTTTTTTTTTTTTTTTTTGAAAAACACGAAGTGACCATTTGCTGTATTTTTCAAATGTGTCTGTAAATCCTCATTTTTTAAAGAAAAGAACTTCCTGTACATAGGTTTCCGTAGATATGAGTGCAAGGAACTATTTAAATAATAAATTTTAATATAGAGCCCTTTTGACAGACTGCAAGCTAAAGAGATGCACATGAAAGTAACTCGATCACACATGTTAATGGGTTAAAATTCCTTTAACAATGCCTTAAAAAGTAAACTTTTAATTTATATTTAAAAGTAATTAGAAGTTAACTTGAAATAAAAAAAGAAAACCTTAAACAACACAATAAAAATATTTTGAAAATCTATTGCTTCAATGAAATTATTAAAATATGAATTTTTAACTTTACTATACATGTTAGTAAATTTTCAAGTGCATATTTTTCAAGAATATTTTTAAAAAAAATATTTACTACTTGGATTTTCTTTGGGTCGTGAATAAAGTTTTACATAATCAAAATCTAAAAAGAAAATCAACCCATTTTTAAATTTAAATAAAAAAGACATTTTGTTTTTTTTTTTTTTAAAATAAACTTTCCCTTTTAATTCTAAGTTAGGGATGAGAGAGGGTAAAAATCCGTTTAACATTTCGCATACTTTACTTGATAAGTGTCTTCAATACAAATATCGTTATTGGATTTTTATCGCCTAGAATATTTTCCAGTGGAATAAAAATTGTTAAAAAGGGCTTTATCTTTATGTACTCTGATATCCACAGTTCATTAATGGCCAATTATATTTTATTTTATAACCGAATCATAAAAATCATTTTTTATTACTGCGTTTGTTTTAAAAGATATGCTTCGCTCAGCTTTTTCGAAGACATAATTCTTGCATCTCGAGATAAGTGTTGTTGTGAGTCTCAAGAGGAAAGATTACATTTTTATCACACCTATTTAACTTCTGCCGCTTCAACGCTCAGGAAGATCTCATCGATTTAAAAAGAATAGATAAGATCCTCTAGAGAGAATGTATTTTTTATTTTATTTAAATTCTTTAACTCGCTCTATATATCTGTTTTTTCAGCTGTTAGAAAAAAAAAGGAATTAATTTCAGGAATATTAAATAAGTAAAAGAAAAAATCACGTTTTTTAACTGGCTAGAGAACTTTAAAAAATTTTCTTTTTGTTCTTTTGTCTTTAAATCTTCATTTTGAATAGCTCCATGCTATTTTGAATATAAATATTTGCATTTCAAATTGAATCTCAGTTAAATGAAAATGACTTTATATATTAAGCAAATCCAATTGTTTTACGAATTTTCAACTAATTCTTCTAATGCCTTTGAAGAGATTTGGAGAAACTTACAAAGTAAAATTTATGTAATCAAAGTGGAATATTTTTAAAAAAATTATTCAAAATATAGTAAAACTTCTACTGTAAAAGCTAAGATTTGAAATAATATATATTTTTGGAAACAAATACTTTTTGTATTAAATAAGAAGATCTTGCATCTGAGTCATCAACCTTCACAATTGAAGGATTGTGAAGGTTGGAATGATCGGGGCTTTTGAGTATAATCATATGAAAAAATTTTGATTTATTATTGAAGAATTTTTGAAAAGGGAACATCACACCATCAAGCTGTACTTAGAAATATAGAGGAACATTTTCCGTTGCCCATTATGCCTCTTTCCATTCAAACATCGACTGAAAAAATAATTTATGTGTATTTTTTATCATTAAATAAACAATAATGATGCATCTATTTACCTTAAAAGATAATAATCAATATTTGCAGTAAATTTTAATTGACTTAAGACATTTTTTGGTGGAAAATAATTTGTTACAGTCGGTGAAGTATGAGGAGACTTGGTATTTTTAAAATACATATTTATTTTACAGGAACATGAATACGCAGATAATGCGAAATTGCATCATCTTGTTTAAAAAACACAGACATGGCAGTTTTTTAAGTTAAAAAAGTTGCAGTTATTTTTCATTAGGCGGGTAAAATAAATTTTAGTTAACACGCGAAGCCTTGAAGGGCTTAAGACCATTATGAAAGAGAATCCATCGAGAGAAAATTTAAGGGAATCATAATGAAAGTTAGATCTGGGACCTTCTGCTCCGTAAGAGAATACTTTAGCAACCATGCCAAAATGAACATCGTAGCATGGTGACTATTACTAGGTTATATCGGTACCACCACCACACGCTCTCCTGCCAGTGAGTCGGTGAACAAGCGAACGAGCCATCTGTTATTATGAGCGTGTGTATTATAGCGTCAAGTGTGTATTGATGGTTTTGCTGTGCTTCTCCATGTGGTGTGAGGGCTTTGCTGTGCTGTGTCATGTTATGTGACAGTTTTGCTGCGCTACGTCATGCCCAGGCTCTTGGTTGCTGTTGCGGCAGATAGATGGCGCCACATCTGCTCCGCAGAGGTTTTGCGTTGTTTCGAAGTTCAGCCAGGGTCACCATTGAAGGTTAGAACCTGAGACCTTCTGTTCTGTAAGCGAGTACTTTAGCAACCATGTCAAAATTATCATTGTAGCATGTTGACTATTGCTGACTTATATAGATACCACCACCACCACAATTACATTCATATCGTCAGGATAAAGATATCAGTTTCAATACATTTTAATTAATTTTAAAAATCTGACATTCTTCAAACACTACTATTAACTCATTAAAGATCGCCCCAAGTTAACGCTTTCAGAATCCCTCGAAACAGAATTGTCAGACTTATCAGAGTATAAATAACACAATAAATGTGACATTGAATAAAATCTCTTCTTTTTAAAAAATAAAATCCTTTAATTTACATCTCAAAATCTTGCTAATAGAAAATAAATTTAATTTATAATCAACAATTAATGTATGAAAAATGAAATTAAAATGTTTGTTTAGTTAAAAAATGACCATAAAAATGTTTAAACATATTTAGAGTTTAATATTGCGTTTCCACAACGCGAGCGAGTCCTAAAATGGGAACTTGAAAAATTCTCTTCAAGGCTACTATACCATGGCACCATTATGAAGAACATAAATTTAGTATTTAACATTTTCATTTTTCTATCTCATTCTTGCTTTATTTCTCTTCCCACAAATAGAAAGTGAAATTTTATAACAATCATTCTGAAATTTAAGCTCCTTTCGTATTGATAGAAAAAACATCTAACACCTAAGTGTGTTAGAGACATGCTAGATGAGGGTTCGGCAACATTTTAGCTGTGGCGCGCCAAACCAATCAACTAATCAGATTCAGCATGCCACTCAGTAGGACATTTTTGAAAGAATTCGATTCCCGAGATAATTCAAGCAGAGTTAGAGAATGGAGGTCACAATGATATAAATTTACGGTTTTATTGTGTAATAATTTTGCATCATTTAAAGATATTTTTTAACATAAAAATAAACAGCATGAAATAAAACGACTTCTTCAACTAAAATAAAAAGACTAAAATTATACATATATCAAGTACTATAAAGCATATTTATTAAAATAAGAAATATACAACATAAAATATAAGTATCTCTCCCTTTATTGTAGTTAAAAAAAATTATAAAGGAAAAGTTTTTAATGCGAACCCAGTGCTTTCACGGCTCTACCTTCATATCGCAAAATCGGGGGTATAATTCGTGACTTTTAATTTGAAACTATCTAGAATCTAGATGTAAATTGTTAAATACAATGTTAATTGAAATTCTTATAAAAAAAACTTTATTTTCAGTTGTTTTTTTTTATAAGAAATATAAAATATGTATTGTTTAAGTTTAAAAAATAACACGTGAAACATAAAACGACTACGTATTTAAAATATGCTATACATTGAGCTTTACATAAATAAATGGATAAAACATTATAAAAATCATTTTATTGATAATTTGCAAGATTGTAAACATACGGCCTCCAACTTATAATAAAACAGACCATGTGGCCCGTAATATCAAATTTGACACCCCTTATATGGATCATGTAGAACCGAAAGCAAAAAATAGAATGCATGCAATTTTTTCCTCTTCAAACAATTAAATCTCTCCAACAATAACATTACATTTTGAAAAAGCTGTACATTTTTCTTTAGAGTTATCTGTCAGATGTTTTCGAAATTCGGTAAATTCAATAATTCTGAAGATGTTTGTTAAATAAGGTCCATTACAAATTTGTCAACTTCCATCCACTTAAATATTGACAAATTTGTAGAGTAGTTCAAAGTGCCACTGAGAACTGCACCACGTGCCACATGTGACACGCCTGTCATAGGTTGCTGACCCCTGTGCTAGATACTAGCAATAAGAATTAATATTAATACCCTCTCGTGTTTGGTATTTTAATGTTCGATACATCAAATTCTTTTCAATTTGTTTCTTTCAAAAGACGATTAAAAATGTACAACACATACACACAAACACACACACACACACATATATATATATATATAATACACATCTTTTCGAGCAATAAATGAAGATTTAACTTCCTTCCTCTCAATAGCGGAGAGCATCGCTTTTAATGTCTTCTTAATACCGGTACCGATCTCAAGCTATCCGAGGAATTAGTATTAATTCCCCTCCCATCCAATAATCTGCTACATGCCTAAAAAAAAGGAAAGTGAGTTAAAAGCGTAAAGCAAACAGCAAAGGAGCTTCCACTAACTTTTTGGAAACACTCCAATTGCCCAATCCCTGGAGACCAATTTCTATCGCAGTCCGATTATAACGCAGAGAGATCCCCACAGGAAAATAACATCCAAACAAACACCTTCCGGGACAGAAGCGGACTTCCTGTATTTGTCTGTTTATTTTTATTTTTTTTCTTCCAGTGGTAGGCAGTGTATTTATGCGATACCACTGGGACCGGCTCTATGGCTTGTTAGTCCGATCCGGACAGCTTGAGTTATTATTGTTGTTAGGATTTTTCCCGTATAGGCCGATTCTAGATTTGTCAGCTGGTTGGGACGGCGATGGGTGCACTCGTTATGAGGGTGGTGCTATCCACCGGACTTGTTTATTTTTTGATGGGCATTCCTCCTACTTGTCCAGTCGCAGGACCTGGTAATGACCATCGGGATGTAATGTGATTGGTTTGCTACACTAAAGGCGTTGGGTGTTGGTTCGGAGAGTTTTAGCATGGGGTTAGCTTTACATTAGAAAGAATACAGTGGATGATAAGTTGATAATGAGTGTTTCTTGAAATATATGCTTCAAATAAGGTTTATTTTCACTCGGAATAAGTTAAATGTATATTAATAATAAATAAATACTATTCTTGTTCTTTATTAATATAACTCTTACTATCACTTTTTAAAAGAATTACGATATTCTAAGTACTAATTTTTTTTTTAAAGTTTTCTAGAGATCGATATAAATATATACATATAATAAAAATGGAAAAGAATAAAATAAAAGTTGAAATTTAAATTTTTCAGAGCTCATACGTTCGATAACGTTTTATTTTTGGAATTGAAAATAATTTGTTTAATGTAATTGATTAAACATGAATGGAAATAAAAACAATTCTATTGTGGAGGTTCAGTTTAAGTTTATCATCACTTCTTATCGTAAATCCATTTTTGAATGCATGGATTATTGGTCACTTATGCATTAATAAAATGGAAATTAAACGCTCTCTCTGCAGAGAACTTAGATCGAATAGAAAACATTTCAAACAATAATAAAAGTTGACTAACAATCCTTAATAATAATTTTTTATTCTATAAATTATTTTAATTAATCTGATCCTTTAAAAAGATCATTTTATTGGTAGAAAATATATGTTTTTAATTATTATTTTTAGGTATTTTAATGCCAGAACTCTCTATTTATTTATTTTAATATATTATGCACATTTGATGAAGTAATTAAAATACTTTTGATGTTAAAATAAAAGAAAGGTATGCCAGTCTCAGCTATCATACAAAGAAACAAATTTATTTACTTAATTGATCTACTATTATTTCAGAGCAAAAATAATGCCTATCCATCAATTGATTTATTGACAGATTGAAGAAGTATTTTGAAGTTGCACGTGGTTTTGAACTAGATTCAGTGAAACCTGAACTGAGCAAGCCTCTCCAAACATCTATATCACGCTAACATGATGATTTTGATCATCGACAGACTTAAAGTACATTACTCCTTTCTAGGATGTGATTTTAGCAGCACCAGTCCTTGAAACTATCATCTATTCCAAATAAATAAATGTAATAATCAAAGAACAAAGCAAATTATGCGTATAAATGAAAATAATTTTGAAAAATTCAAATATTAAACTGTATTTTCTTCTCTAATTAACCATCTAAGCAACAAGATGAGATAAAATACTTCGGTATCATCAATAAAATGACTGAGTAAACTTTATTATATTCGAAAATAATTGTTATACCCACGAATCTATCTTTTAAATATAGATTCGCAGTGGTTCGAAATATCTATTCCCAAACTCCTCGCGATCGATGTTTCTGAAACATTCTCTGCAGTTCCTTAGCCGTAGTCTCGAATATAATATCAGTAAACGTCGTGGAAAATCCAAATGATGACCCGATGCGGGAATAAGAAAAAGCAGAGGAAGGGTATTTGTGATGAAAAAAATAAGATATATTAATCCTCAAAATACCTGCACAGAATCTGACTCCAGAGAATCGATTTCTCCTTCGCTTTCTTTTTCTTCTTCTGGCCATTTTTCATCATCTCTTTCTTTCTTGTTTTGGTATTTAAGTGAAATGTACGACTTTTATTTTATGTATTGCATTCAAAAAATGGAACAAAAAGTTCCCACTCGCCTATTTCTTAGCAAGAACCGTAAAAAAAGTATAAAATGAATTTTTTTTTGAAGAGTAATTGTTTTGAAGTACACTGTTTCCTTCAGAAAATAAGAGGAATCCTTTCCTGCGAGAAAGCAGACTAAATTTTTTATATCTTCAAGTTATCGAATGCAAAATAAAAAGTATTTTCAAAAAAATATTTTAGATCGATCTTTCAAGTTCTGATTTTTTTTTAATTCTGCTTCGTTTACTTAAAAGAGAAGGGTAAATGGCACATAAGCGAAATTATGCAATGAATTTGTTTGAATTTTTAAATGGATAGAATGTAATTAATAAACAAGTAGTATAAAAAAAATTAAGTCAATCCCTATACTAAGATAGACAAATAAAAAAACTATTTTAGCTACTTTTTATTAAGTAGTTACAATTAATATAAATATGTATATACATATGACAGAAACACAGCATTAAGTAGTCATTAATTTTTATTAATTATCATTAAAGTATCTCATTGTTATCCAAAATAATCGTGTATATAAAATTTCAGTTCAACTGAATGCTTTAAGACGTGATAAAAAAAAACCTTTTCAAGTTTTGACACAAGTCGCCAAAAGGGTCGTTAAGTCGCCAAAAATGATGCAAACAGGGCTGTGTGTGTATTTGTAATTCTATAAATAATTAGTTTTAATCAATTAATTTTTATTAATTATAATTAAAATATTGTATTGTCATCCAAAATAATCATGTATATAAAATTTCAGCTCAATGGAGCGCTTTAAAATGTATTTTATTAACGATTGAAAATTCCACCATGATAAATAAATAAATAATTATATAGAGAGTGTGAGCTAATAGTAGGAATTGAATAACAATGCCTTACGAAGTTTAATAATTTAAAGAATCAAATTTCATTGTTTACATTTGATTGTCATCACCAACGTTATTTGTCTTTATTTCTTAAAGTAGTTTAATATGTAAAAGTATTTGCAATCAATGATAATTATTAAATGTTACCTGATACAGTGGATCAATAGAAAAAGTATTGGAAATGAAAATATATAAATATAATAAAATAAGGTTTTTTTCACATATCCCCTCGACTTTGACATGAGAGTTTTAAATTAAAATAGGTATAATCAATATATACTTAAAACCATTATAAGTACGAGTAAAACATTCTTTAAATTACACTAAATTGTTAAAAAAATCATTCTTTTTATTCTTGCAGTTTTTTCTTTCATTTTTGCAGTTCATTCTCGGAATTCCCTTTTATTTTTGTGGTCTCTTCTAAGATTTCTGTTTTAATTTTGAAGTTTTTCCAATATCTTAATAGTAAGAAGTTGCATAATTATATGCTATTTCTGTATAACATTCTAACTTTGTTTAAGGACTTAATGTTCAATAAATACTATGAATAAACATTTAAAGGTATTGGTACTTAGACATTTGTATACTTAACTAGACCTATAATATATATAGTATATTTTAGTCAAGATACATCTTTGGTATCATTTTTATAATAAATCATCGGAAAATATGAAAAAAAAAAAAAAACTATTATTAGCGAATTCCCTTGAAAAATTTGCTAAGAAACACACATATTTATCTATGAAACAGATTTTAGAGCAGCTGGCACAACTTTACAGGAAAGATGGGCAAATTTTATCATGAGATGTGTATCCCTGAATCAGATTTTGTACTAATTCCTCAATACAAAAATGAAGAAGATTGATTTAGCGAAAAAGTATCATTATATAGCATAATTTTGAGTCTTATCCTGATGATGAGGTAAATTTTTAGCGGAAGTTTTCTTTCGTAAATGTGATAAAAGCATTTAGGACGGTTATATGTAGTTACAATTGCCATTTTATGCTGATCATGTTGAATTACTGCATTGCTTTATGTATTTTAAAACATCCCAACAATTTTTGTGTGGATGTGTCACAGTTCCTGAAACGTGTGTTATATTATCATCGAGATTATATTATTAAACGTGTGAGTTGTTCTTGTAGGGTAGCTGAGCAATATTATTAGAAAATAGATACAAATATTGAACGAATTTAAAATGCCTACAAAACTACTAAATAAATAAATACATGTGATAAAACTATTATCCTTTGAACTGATTTGTTTTCAATCATTACGTTGCTTATAGTTTATTTATTTATTTTTTTTTTTACCATTTTAAGGTTGACTTCGAGTTACGCTAAAGAGTATCACCAGATCCATTCTGTTCTTTTTCAAATACATACTTTTTTCATCATTAGCATAATAGTTCAGTTTTATTTGTACATACTACTCACAGATAGCAGCATCCTTACTTGACCATGATTCAAAATCACGAGGTCCATCGTCAGTCACCCTTGGGTTGCTTTAAGTGAGGCATGAACAAATACTCACTCAGATATCAGCATGTACCGGCTGGGTGGCGTAGTTGGTTTTTGTCGCTGGCCTTCTGCACTTAAGTTTGCGAATTCGACCCCGACCCAAATCGCCCGATTTTCCTGATGTAGAAAATCGACAACGGCCACGTCATATGATTATGTGGCATGTAAAAAATCCCTTGAGTGTCTGTTTGACTTGTTTGTTTCGACTAAATTAAATTCAGAAGAATTAATTTCACATTGTGAGAGCTCAGATGCCTCCCTCTGGGTAAGAAACTGGGCCTTCAAAATTACTTGCGCCAATTGGTATCGCCTATATGGTGCCATACTAAAAAGTGATACCAGCTCCTGCAGAATGTACAAGGTCTTCAAAGGTTATTTTATTTCTAATGGGCTTCGAATTGATCATTAACCATTGCAGACCTAGTACATCCGCCGAAAGCTGGTATCACTTTTTAGTGCAGTGCCCTACAAGCGGATACCGATCGCCGTAGGTAATTTTGAAGCCCAGTTTCCTCTCCAGAGGGAGGCACCTGAGCTCTGACGATGCAAACCTGTACCAAGATTTTATTTTGTTGAAAGCACCCAAGCCAAGCAGACACTTTAGGGATCTTTTACTTGCCTTGTAATCATACATTACCGCTGTCGTGTTTCTGCATCTCGAAAATCCACCGACTTGGGCCGGCGTCGAAACCCCAACCTAGGGTACAGAAGGCAAGTGACAAACCAACCACGCCCCTCAGCCGGCATGTCTGCAAAGGTAGAAATACCAATATGCAGCCTCATCTGAGAAAAAAAAAGATATCAGCATATTTTATCGTACTACTTGTTTCGGCGTGAGTAAATTCTTTCCTCTTTTTTTGCAATATATATTTTATTTGTGGTTTTATCTAATTCCAAAAAGGTTTTCACTTTATACAAGTTGGAGTGGACATTTAAGCATTTGTTGAATGTTCCTAACCTTTAAAACCATTCCTTAATAAAAAGATGTACAAGTTGCGACTCAACAAATTCAAATTCCTCACCTGAAAACTTGTCACAAGTGTAGATTATATTCTACCATTAAGCAGACAACCTTAAATTTGTATAAAGTGTAATCTCTGAAGCCATTTATTATTCAGCACATCCAATGATTTACCTGGAGCATTCACGAAAAACCCTCTATTAAATGAAACACGCACTGTTAAAGCTCAATTGAGCCTCTGAAAAAAAAACCATTATACGTTTTATCCGTGACAAAAGTTTTGAGTCAGAAATAACAATCTTTGGAGGGGAGAAAAGTATCTTTACTTAAATATATATTCGATAGTTTTCAGACTTTTCCTTCTTCCCGTATAATATGATTCGTTCGACAGGCAGCTTTAATGAAAATCGCAACAATATAGAAAGAAAGAAAAAACTATTATCAAAAAAAAAAAAAAAAAAGTAAAAGAAAAGAAGAGACATAAAAAGGTTCAGTACTTGTGACGCGATTTCGCTTTCATCTGAAATTCATGAAGACCGTCGAAACAGATGTTGGTGTTTCTGACTCTGAGCTCGAATCGAAGAGACAAAAGGTATGGTAATGATGGAAATGATAAGATTGCCTTGGCTCTATTGTTTTCTTGAGTGAAAAAAGGATAGATTTTCTGCGGGAGATCCCATTCGAGTTGTTCTTTTGTTTTCGTAGCGGTTCAATTGATTGTGAACCAAAGTTTCGTTGTAATTCTACAGTAATTTGCAGATGGAAGAAAATGTGAATTGAAAAGCAATGAACAAATGTGCGCGTTTTGTTTTCTTCAATTACACTTTAGTCTTAATCAAGAACAGTTAATTATCCGAAAATAGAATTCTATTATTCTTATAAAAAAAAATCTTGCATTACCTCTTGAAACAATTTGATACGTTTAGTTAGTAAATGATAAGCGGGTTCATATACTTTAGCATCACGAGAAGTTTAGAATTTGTTTTGTTCTCTGCCGAAAGGGTATTTTATCCATTTAAATAGTTTGCGGGTAAATGGAGAATGATCCTGTCAGCAATGTTGAATTCACAAGAATTGTTTTGGAAACCCACATCTATCATCAAACTACACGTGCTATTGCTGAGATAAATCTATAAGATTATTGATATCTTCCTAAATCATATTTTTATCAAATTCATTTTTTTTATTATCAGCTGTTCATATTTGTGAAGCTCTAGGGTTTGTATTTGAAGAAATTCATCTAAAATCCCCTAGAATATACTTCATAATCTACTTGAAGTCCATTGCAGTAAAGCCGAATTCAATGTTACAGTTTGGTAGAAAAACCGTCTGGATGGCGTAGCTTGTTTGCCGCTGGCCTTGGGCGCCTAAGTTTGTGCGCTTGACCATGGCTCATGTCGGAGGATTTTCATGATGAAAAGATCGATTGCGTCCATGTCGCACGATTACGCGGTATGTAAAAGATCCCTTTAGTCTTTATTTGGCTTGGGTGCGGTCGATGAAATTGAACACCTAGCACGGTTTCACATCGTCTCTTGGAGGTGTGAGTGAATGAATATTAACGTCACCTCTTATTCGGCTACAAGGGGTTTTCATGACGAACCTCGTGAATTTGAAAAATTGTCATTCAACGACACCTAAGCTGACTCCCCCCCCCCGGCGAACTTACACACCACACTAATGGGAGGGAGTTTGAGCTCAAACAGGTTTAACGTAAACCAGCCCCTCTGCTTGGCGGGACTTCAGTGGTACTTGCCTCCAACTTATGGTTAAAGTGTAGTATAGGGAGGACACTTGGCGCAGTCCTTTTTTTTGGCGACTAAAAGCGCGGCCGTCTAGATACTTTATTCAGAATAATTTATTATTTATTTTAGAATGAATTCGTTACCTCCCCATGACATTTGGATAAAAATCACCAAATCCGAAGAAAAATCGCCAAATCCAAAGGTTCCTCCGAAACTACATTTGAGCCGAGTTTATGACACCGAGTTATTGACCACTATGATAGCACATGACCACTCTCCCTCTGGAGAGAAAACTCAGTCAAAATTGATTGCGACGATTGGTATACCATCTATACGGTGCCGTACGTGAAAGAGATACCAGCTCCCGGAGAATGTACTAGGACTGCAATTGTAAGATATCACTGCGCTGTCTCATCAGAAATTTAGAAAAAGGTTGGGAGATAATGTGTGCTTCTTTCATTTATTGGGATGCTGCGACTAATATTTGTAATGCCATAATTTTACATTTTTGTGAAATTTAAATACATGCTTCGCGGATTTTTACCACAAATTTCGATTTTCTTAGAAAGATCCTGCTAATTGATTCATCTCAGACCTTTCCAAAATTTGAAATATTTTCAACTAGGTAATGACAGATAAAATTATTTATAACTCTTCCGGCATGCTTGTCACTTGGGGCAGGGGACCAGAAGGCCACTATTGACCTGCTGCTTTCGCCGATCAGATGTTGAAGTCAAATGTCCTGACACAATTTGCAAAGAAGCTTAAATTTCGACTTGGCGCAGACTTGCCAAAGAAAAAAAAAGTCATTTTGTGGATATACTCCAACAAATTGAAACAATTTCAATGTCTTGATATTCGTAATCATGAAAGTAGAAGATGAACAATGAGTATTTATGAATTTTTCGATTGTTAGCTTTAGAAATGTATTGCCATTTTTCAAATTTAAACTTTACACCGATCTTCTTAAGTATGTGAGGAACCATATGCATTCAGGGAAAAAGTATACAGGTGTATTTGTTTACATCCACACCATTCTGAATTAGAATAGTAGAGTTAGGTTTCTTTAGATTTGTTGGTTCAGTTGTGGACATGAGTTTTTTTAATGCATGTGTTGAAATTTTGAGGATAGAATTTTGAAAAATAGAAGCTTCTGTACCTCAAAAATTTTAAAGGCGTGACAAGTAAGATTGTAAATCCCGATAATGGAGTATTACTGATTTTTTTATTTTTTTATTTAGGTATGCTTTTTAACCCTCCAAGAGGTCTGCACGTAAAATTCCGCCATTCCAGAGATGCTTTTTCTGCCTTCAAGTAAGATTCCCAAAAGCGGCCGAGCCGCATTCTTAAAAATACGGCTCAACCGCTTTTGAGAACCCCACCTGAAAGCAAAAAAATATGTGCGGTGCATTTTTGAAACATCTCCAGAATGGCAAGACTTTAAGTGCAGACCGCTTAGAGGGTTAAATTACGATATATGTCCTTTCATAATAACTTATAAGGATAGAAAATTAAAAAAAATTTGAAATTTTGAGTTTCTATACTACTTATTTTTTAAGAACTATTAGGGACATAAAGAATAATTGAAAATAGTAAATGACATATATAATTTACTCGCAGTGTGTTATGAGACAAAAACACCCATCTACAAAAGAAATTATATAAGAATTCTCGCACAACATCTACGGGAGTCTAGCCTTTTTATGCAGATTTCTTAAGAAAATAGAGTTTTATTCATTTTGTTTATTATGAAGAGGCCAATTGTGATGGTGGCCCCCTGCGGGCGGGGCCATTAGTACTTTTAAGTGACATTTGTTAATTCATAGAATTGCGACGCATTAGAAAACACACCTTACACACAATGTAATTGAAAACACAAAGAAAAATTATTTTGGATTCTTTATTTTAAAGTTTGATCCACATAATTGAAAAATTTATTTTACTTCAGCAAGGAGTCAGAATTTAATTATAAAAAAATGAATTTAAATTGAAAAATATCATCTATTGATGACTTACATCTTTAATAAAATGGAAGAGAGATTGGCTGGTCATCTCACTTAGGTAGGACAGAAGAACAACTAGCGTCTTTCGCCAAATAAACTTGCGTTCGCGCCAATAAAAGGCTGCTTCGCAGTTCAATCCCAATGTAGGTTCGCCTAATTTGGCGCTTTTTTCCCAAAATGTGAATCTTTCCCTAAAAAAACCTAT
>BMAV01017139.1:111803-139586 GCA_019973955.1 Trichonephila inaurata madagascariensis | reverse complement strand
GCATTAAAAGCAAAATATAACCTTTTTATTTATTTGCTAAATTATTACGTTTTAGCTGTGTTAATTTCAAATATTTTCCAAATTTTGCTTAATTTCTAATTATTTTTTAAAAAGCATTTTTTGGAAATGCTGTGTAATTTCATTTTGAATTAATGCACACTAGTATTTAAGATATATGGATACATTTTATAAATTTTATATATTATATTATTTTAAATGATAAGGATTAGAATGCTAAACTATGATATTATTAAACACAATAATCTCAGTTAAAATGATATTCAAATAAGTGCAACATAAAATTACACAATTTTACAATTGAAAATTTAATTTAATGAAATTGGATGCTACCATTTCTAATGGTATGAACTATTTTATGAAAACCCGTCCAAATGGATCCATTAGTTGCTTTGAAATATAATAAATTAAGCATTTCTATAATGCGCAGCTAAATGCAGATTTAATAATATCTTAGTTCAAAGTCGCATTCACTGCATTTCATAATTTGATATTTAATATAGCTGTTAGAATTCGAAGATTATTAAATTTGCACAAAGTTGGAAAATCGTATATAATATTCTCTCTACTGAGACTTCGCAATTTAACCTTGTCGTTAAGATTATACATAAATCTACGACAGTCTAGTAATTCAAGTTCATATTAGCTCAACTGCATTATTGAATAAGCAGATCAAATTGCTGTTTAGATTTCAGTACTTGCATCGTAGGTGTGAGTACATTATATTAAATTTATGGTAAATGAATGTCAATGTAGCTTTGAAGAATCTAATCTTTTATTATTATTTTGAGGCCGAAGTGAATATTTTGTTTGTAATAAAAACTCTTATGTGCCATTTAAAATGATCTATATCAAATAAGATAATTTAATAAATCAAGACAATGTATCATATAATTTTTTTTTGTTTGCAATTATTTTTAATGCATCTGCTTTCTTTCATAGTTTGGAAAACGTATTTTCTTCGATGTACAATACTAGATTTTCGTAAGGAAAGTTATATTGAAGTTTTGAATTGGCAAAATAATGAGGGTTTTTTTCATTATTGATGCCCGATTCGGTCTTGAGAAATCATATTTTTACGTAGATCCGGGTTCGATGATTTTATGCAAAACAATCACAAATAAAATAAACAGTTCTTTAAGAGCGATGCGAATTTATTATCAAAAATCCAATCCTTTAAATACAGGATTCAGCTGCAATATTCACAGGGTAAATATCCGAAAGTCTTCACACCTTCAACATCAATCAAACGCAATAATCAGTGTTTAAAAATACACGTAAGTAAAGATTATTCACAAGCACAGCCGATCTAATCGCTAGTCAAAACAATTATCACTACTCGCTGGTTTAATCAAGACTGATCGCCGTACTGGCGAGCATCTTTATTAGCGCGACAGAAACTTCCAGAAATATAACCGCTCGTGTCACTGAATGTGACACAAGTGGAGAGATCTACTACTTTCTAGAAGATTCCAGAGGATTCCGAACTCGCCAAAATGGTCGCCAATGACGCCAAAAATGATGCCAACTTGGCTCTAACGCCAAGATTTCGCCAAGTTCTCATTGAATCGCCTTTATAACGTATGAAGCTATACTACCGCAACAGTGAGAATGTTAAAGGCTTGCATGATACAAAAGGTGCAGGTTCACTGCTTCATTCATTCTCGTACCCTATTTTTTTGAACTAGTGACCCCTCAATGACTTGATCCCTATTCTGTTAACGGGGAACGGTATTGTGAGATGTTACAGACCTACGTAATTCATACTCTACAGCAACCAGTCTGCCCACAAGAAACTATATTCATGCATGAAGGAGCCCTACCCTACAATAGGAGTTCAGTACAATAATTTTCAAAACAGGAATTGAAAGACGTACGTATGAATCACCGATCTTTCCAGAAACAGCTTTGCTTCCACGATCACCCGATCTCACGCTTTGTGACTTCTGGTTATGGGGCTTTTTGAAAGATAACGTTTTCAGGAAGCGTTGGACAACTGCGTAGGGTTTTAAGATTAGTGTTCTCCGCCATAAGCGCCCTCTAGTGGCTATTTTCCAACTTTTTTTTCCATAAACCTCTAGCTAATCGTCTGAAATATCTGTTGCCCAAATATTTTTCTCTCGGACTAGTAGAACGGCCTCCAGGGCTCTATGAGTAGCGGGAAGTTAAATTTTACTAACCCTGTATATACACCTGTAGTAGTTAAGGGGTTAATGTGTGTTCTTATTATAGTTCGAGTTAGACGAAGTAATCTAGTAGTTATGGTCGGAAACTCGTTAGACTGGCTTATTTCTGTTGTCTTCAATCTTCAAAGTATTGTTTCCACTAAAGTCTCAACTTGTGTAGCGAATGATAAACGTCAAATATTGTTGTGTTTCAAAAGATTACGTTGGCGTGGTGGAGAAGTTTACAGAATGGACTACCAGCTCAAGTGTCATCCACATCACTTGACCGTTGTTGGAAATTACGAGGTTTTGCCTCCATTAGCCTTCGTATAGCTTCAAATTGGGATGCTAAAAACAATTCTGCAATTAATATTATCACTCAAAGTTACTTCTTGCTTTTAAATCATGTCATTCTTATTTCGGAAAAACGTTAACTATTCCATTTGTTTATTTTAGAACGTATACGAATACGATAAAAAATATTTCTTAATTTTTCTGCCTATCTTGGCGACATGCGTTTGTTAGATATTTTTTTTAAAAAACTCGTTTAAAAGCATTAATAAGTTAAAATCGCATTTAAATGTTGCGAACGTTGGTTAAAACGTCTTTTTCCTGGCAGATTGTCTGTGACAATTGAGAGACTGAGGAAATTTGCCACTTTCAAAATTATACTCCTTTAGCTTAATTCTGGCAAGAGAGGCTGAAATGTGGTCCCTGTTTTAATAAAATTATGTTGTTGTCTTGTAACTTCAAATTAACCTAACTAAATTTAGTAATGAAATCTGTTAAATAGGCAAGTATGTGGTTTTCACTTGATTAAATTTCCTTTTAAAATTAATGTCACAATCTGATTTAATGAGAGCCACTATCGTAGACCCCCATTTACACCTCATGGACCCCCAAATTATTTTTCCATTGACGTAGACCCCTTGCAGGTCGTCATCGACCCCTGGAGGTCTATATAGACCACTTTGGGAATCATCCCTTTACACGGTGGTTCTTTAGAGGCTGCAGCATTCGAACTCATGACTCGAAACAACATCAACCTCTCTACTACCATTGCCTTGTGGGAAAATCCTAATACGTTAAATTAATTTTAGAAATTACTAGCATTAATTTGAGGAAATTGTATTAATAGTTTAAGAAAACGACCTATTAATAGAACCAGTCCCATTGGGATTCATTTAAGTATTTTAAAAAAATATTTTTAAACAATTCAGAAAATTAAGAGTTTCACTTCCTCACAAATACAATCTAATTAACACGAAATTAAATCTATAAAATTCCTCAATTACTATTATGGTGATAGTCACAGTACTTTCCCAAATATCCCAGTGGGAAAAAATTAAGTAATACATTAGGAATTCTCAGATATAAACTACTTCATTAGCATTAAGCCCATCGAGGCAGATTTAATTGTGTTTAATGATCTTTTATATTCAAAGCAGTGATTCTGAAGAAGAAAATCGCATTTCAACATATTCCCCCGCGAAACAAGATATTTATCACTTTACAAGTATTTTCCAAGAATGGTGTAGTTAAGGAAAATTCTCAGAAATTAAGTTTTCAATAATTTCTTTCATCTACATATTCAATCTCTTTAAAATTAAAATCTAAATAATTGGTCCAAAAGACTAAGAAGACATCTCTGGAGTGATGAATGCCATATTTTCCCAGGATCTTGAAACTAAAAATAAATATTTTATATTTCGGACCAAAACGTATATTCATTCCAGTGACACTAAATAATTGGATACTTGAAAATAAATGAAGCGGGAAAAAGAATTAATATCAATTTCTGTCATCCCTCGTTGATCCATTAATAATCCCTGCATCCCAAATGCAATTAAAAGTTAATAATCTCGGCACTTTATCCCGAAAATAAGTAGGTAATAAAGTAATAGAATTCGCTTCAAATCTATAAAATGTTTTTGGTCTTTTTCTTGGGAATTTTTTCATACGTATATATTTTTTAAGGTAATATAAGCGCTCTTTTGCAACATTTTAAATAAAGTGTTTTAGAAAAAAAAATAATGAAAACGTATAGATTCATGGATCGCTTCTTAATTAGATTCTCAGCATAACAGCCTTGGTAATGAACAATCTCATTTCTATATTTTATAATTAGCTTATTTAAACTTTCATCGCGAATGGGAAAATTATAAGTCGGCAGAAGCGCTTTCCAGGCGGATTAGTACAGTTATTAATTAAAACTCTCGAGCAAAATGAATCTCTTTTCCCGAATTTTCCAAGAAAAATTATGCCACCCAAGTGACATATAATTTTCTTCCTCGAGCCTGTTTTCGAAAGATTAGGAGAATCATTTGGGATTTACACACGACGAAATTAAAATTGGCTTATCGAAATAGATGCATCGTTAAGGCGAATTATTTTTTTTACTCAAAATTTTTTTAAGTTGGGTAATATTTGTAGCTAAGATTATCTAAAAATCCATATCTGAAAAGAATTATTCTGCGCAAATAATAAATTTCTATTTAAGTAGATGAAGTAATTATGAAGCTAAATAACTAAATTTTTGCTAAGGTTTTTTTTTACCCCAGCATCAATTTGAATTTTTCTGTCGTCGAATATATATCTATCTACCCATTTAAAATTAAATTATTTTCAGAAGCTATATTTTGTTAGAGAAATATAGCATTAAAAGTTTTTAATACGTTGATGCATCTTTATTTAAAATTTTTCCTGTTATCTATGTAGTGTTATTTTTGATTTCATTTTTCCCCGCACGTCTTCATTTTGTATCATGTTCTATTATTCAACATTCTCTTTAAAATTTTTCTCGCAAAAAATATACAAACAAACATCAGGTACGCAGTATACTGTATGCATAAAGGATTACATTCTAATTCAAAGAAATAATTTCTCAACGTTTTCACTGAAGGTGATTTGTATTATAAATTTATATTCAAATACCAAAAATAATTTAAGAATAATGATATATATTTAGAGAAAAGATTTAAGAGGAAAGATTTGTTTTATAAGAAAAGAACTATAACCTCTATATAAAATACCATGATAAAATGTATTCTAAAATTTCCTAATTTCTAATGTAAAGGATTTTGTTTTTGTTATTTTATGAAGCATCAAACAATCGAGGCTATTTTTTTTTAATGAAAACAGAATCAAATGAAATTGCAATCTAGACATTTACAATACAAATAAAGTTGCCATAACAATACATTGGATCTTTAGTTTAAATCGATATTTTAAATAATTTATTTATTTTACAAATTATTTTAATATAAATGACAAATTATTTTATTTTCCATTACTTTGAAAACTCATTTCCCTTTAATGCATGTTCGTACAGGAAAAATTTCACATTGGCTTTTTACAACTGATAATATTTTGCTAAATATATGTAATAAATATGTTGTAAAATATATAGTACATTTATTTGCTTTCAAATGTTATAATACTGTCATACAAATACTAATACTTAATAATGCAAAATGTAACGATGTTATTTTCTATGTAATATTCTAGAAAGTTTTATATTTGTTAGTTTTGTCATATTAGAAACATTTAAAAACATTATATGCTTTCGCATGAAATAATTTGCATAAAATGCTTTTCGTATTGTATTGCTCTAAAGCAGACTTTGGTTATAATATTTCAATTTCCAAGTACTTTTATTATTAATCTACATCATACATCAGTATATGTAAGTTTTCACATTTTTTTTTTTAAAGAAGCTATGTTGAGCTACTTGTGTTTGCATTAGTATGCTTATAAATAAAAATAATTGAACGTAATAATATTTTTAAATAAGATAACTACGTAATAATATTCTGTTTCCTAGTAATGGCTTTGTTGCAATTATCATTTATTATTCGAATATGGGGAAAATATTACAAATTTATTGTGTGAAATATTCTCTTATGTTACGCTATAAGACGTTCCAATATTTCTGAACTGATTTTGTTTGAAAGGTTTTAAAGTAGACAACACACCTAAAGTAGACTAAGTTTTTAAAGTAGACAACACACCTAAAGTAGACTAAGACAACACAAGGACTATTTACAGTGGACTTTGAGATTTAAATACCGATGAAGTGATTATGCCCCTAAGCTAACACTTCACTCTCAAAACTTCTGCACCACGACAAAGTGAGGACTTCGAAATTTGATATATTTAACTTTCATGCCAACTCTAATATAAATTCATCTACAGGGATAGTTACATGTAAAAGAAATTTGGAATTTTAACTATTTAAAGAATTGATTGATTAAACCGAAAACAATAAAATTCTGTAGTGAGAGTGATTTTTTTATGTTAATTATGCTAAATTAATTAACTTATTATTTTTTTTAAATTTCATTTAATCTCTGTAATATGTACGGATATTTATAGTAGTATAAGAATATATATAGTAATATTATAGCACTACATATGAATATATAGTAATATTATAATAGTATATATTAATATATAGCTATATTATAGTATTATATATGAATACATAGTAATATTATAGTAGCACATATGAATATACAGTAATATTCAAGATATTTGTATGAATATATGTACTATTTTTCATAATTTTTTCAGTACTTTTGGAAAGGGGAAAAAAATGCTAATTAATACAACTAGAACAAAATATTCTTAGTCATCAGCTTATATGAAACAATAAAAAAATGCTATCCTTGGAAATAAAAGCGAGGGAACAAGATCAAATATTAAAATAACAAAGTTAAAAGATTCTTTTAGATTATTAAAATCTCTAGAGACACGATTTACATTCAAAAAGTAATCCCAGCAGCATATCGTTCTTTTTTTCTTAAGTAAATAGGGATATCTTAGAATAATATTACAACGTATTCTTTTTTTTATAAGTTTTGAAATAACTTATTTCATTCTTAAAGTGATTTGAAACCAAATATGAATTCAGTAAATATTTTGTTAAAAGGATTTGAAATCCTTTACATTTATTTAGTTATACATAATTTAACGGGATTTTTATCAGTCAGTCCCCCCCCCCCGAGAAAAAATCCTTTCTAAGAACAATAAGAGCAAAATATTAAAAATGAATCTAAAAATCGGGAGATAACACAATAGCTGTTTCCTGTTATTCTTTTTTTAATAAAAGAATTTTAAAATATATTTTAGAGATAATGTTAAATTGTGTTTTTATTTTTCCTTTAAAAATAGATTATGCATTAAGATACAGATTTGAAAGTCATTGAGAATAACTATGAGTCTCATGGGAGAATAACTATACACTGAACGTGCAATTAATATTAATAAATACAACCATATATTTTTTTTTAAAAAAAATTATTTAATTGCTTAGTACAATCTGGTGACAACCATTTCATTGCGAACTTTGAATGAATTTGTTAAAATTAAATATTTAAAAGTAAATCTTATATTCTTAGAGTTAAGAATATATATGATTAAAAAAAACAGTGCAAGTAACATGATTATCATTTCTAGAAAAAAATATATTTCATTAAGAGTTATCTAAGATGATACTTATGCGTAAAATGATATATGTATGTTAAAGATTCTTTTCATAAAACTATTCCAATATAGCAAAAAGAAAATAAAACTTCTGTGAATATCGCTAAACTGTAAAAAAAAATGTATTAGTTCAAATTTCACATCCAAGAATTAATTAAGATATGTCTAAGATGTTGTAAAAAATAAAGAAATTAATGCAGATAAATAAATTGGGCTGTCTATGAAAGTATGTAAATAAAATATTTTGTCTTTAGCCATTTCCTAAGCATCCATTAAAAAATAAATGTTCATGCCTTGATATTTTTATATTAACATATAAAACCCCAGTAAATTTACATGAAACGCTACTGTACAAAAAATGAAAGCGTAAATTTTCCAATTGTTGCTTTTAATACGGAGTACGAATATTTTATCCAGTAGCAAGTATTAGAAAATGGAAAAGTTGGCTTGTGCAAAAAAGTAAAAGGGAGTAAAGGATTGATTTATTACTCCGAACTTTTCTGCTCAGATTAAAATTTACCAGTCAGATGTTTGCAAACTGGCAATTTTCTAAAACTTGCAGCTGCAAAGTATATCAAGAGAGCTCCCAAAATAGTCAGCGGTAGTTACATTTTTATGTTGAAGAAAAGAAAACACACTGATCGCAGAAAGTGCAGAAAAAGCTTTAGATTGATGGCGTAACACACTGGTAACTCAACGACGTAGGAATATAAATTTTCTTCTAAACGTGGTCTGACTACGCGTCAAGGATTTAAAGAAACATGTAAAGGTTCTTTTTTTCGGAATGCTTTATTTTCTGTAGAATTTCAAAGTAGGAGGAATAAACTAAATCCTTGATCTTCTTTGTGAATGGAATGGATCAAACCTGTATCGTTGACCTTACAGAAGTTCTATTGCTTTATATTCTTAGGTACTAAAACTTCGTAAACAGGAAATTTACAAGTATTAAGAGCTAAAGTATATTATATGTACATATTAACGTGTAGAATTAAGATAATGTAAACATTATATGTTGAATTTTTAAAAGAAATAATAAACATATTTTAATAGCATTTAGTGTGAATATACATTTATAACTGGAGAAATGTGCCGTTGTAAATCCATTTTATTTACGTATGATTATCAGTATGAAGCGCCGAGTGACGACATATCCACAATCTACATTATGATATCAAACTACAAAGAATACTAATATGGGGTATAGTTCCTTCTCACAGTCAGTTGGGACGTACACTATGACAGCACACTGGGTAGAAGGTTGTTGAGGTATTTCTTTGGGGTAGTCGATTATATTCTTATAGTAAAACAGTTCTTAGCTCTGAGATTATTCGTAAAAAGGGATGATAGACATATTATATAGGATCGAAGTCAGCAGATCTGGTTGGTCAAACCGTTTGGTGAATATCCTCAATTTTCAAATAATCATCAGCCACTTGACCTCCCCCCTATCATCTGAAAGATGATATAACATGCCCGTTAACATGTACCGATGACTAACCCTCCCCCTTAAAATATCACATAAAGTTCTAAGATCTCCTCTCTGTCCTTCAGAACAGAACTGTAATCATATATATATATAGGAGTATAAGTGTTCGTCCAAAAATAATTTCTTTCTAAACCCTTATACCTGTGACACCATACTGATTAGTTTCCATGATGAGAGAGGGATGCTCGAGCTTCTCAGGCTCTCTCCAGATAGAGGTATGCGAAGAATCAGTGTCCAAGTTGATTTTCGGCTTATCTGTTAAAGACACAGCGCTTCACTAAAATCTTTACCGTATCAATGATTGAAATGAAAACAATGGTTTCCTGGAACACAGCCCTTAGTTATGCAGCTTTCGGACAAGAGTAGACTGTTACACTCGGGCTCTAATAGCAGCATAAGGCTCACAAGGACAACAGTGAAGCTTAAACCGTCGTGAATCACCGTAGTGAAAATGACTAATAATGATCTTCATACGCATTTGTGGATCTTTGTCTACCTTGTCCATGTCTCTACCAGAGTCATGAAACTCTTACCACAAATTTCAGACGACAATGGACGCTACATTTTGCTGTCATCAGCTAGTGAATGGTTCGCTCTAACATTTCGTCTCATTCGGTCACCCTTACGCTTGTTGTTACTCATTTATCCGATATCTTATTAAAATTATGAAATACTTCAAGGACACATGTCACGGAGAAGTACAAGAATGCAAATTTCCGAAAACATTTTGGTGCGCTTATGTCGCATGCAGTCACAATTTCATATACACCCTCGTGTGAACACTTACGTATTCAACTTGGAATATGAACGTAATATACTTAGGTGACATAATTAGTACCTATGGTTCAATACTTGTTTTTTGTAAAAATAGGTAAGACTTGCAAATTCTTTTAATTTTGCAAATGTGTATGTTTTTCCTTTTAATAATGTTGCAATAAAATAGACAAGAATTACTGGGTATTTTTTTATTTTTTCATTTATTTATTTTACTGAAAACATTTATAAATCTCCTAGAAACACAATGTATCACACGGGGTATTATTGGAAATTAACCGCATGATATTGTATTATGATTAAACTACAGAATTTTGATATCTGTCCGGTATTTCATTTCCCAAACATCTACGTCATACTATGTGAGGATTTTGAGCTAGCGTTATTACGCACTAAATAAATACTCATTATTCCTGTGTAGAGTCTTTTTAAAAGAAAAACTCAAAAACAAAGCCTTATTATGCACAATTTTAAAAATTACACAGGAGCTTACTTTTACTAGACACATTATATTACTTTTTGCTGTATAATTTTCACTGTATGAAATAATTATCCAAGATAAGATAAGTAATTATATCATAAATAGAATAGAATTTAGAACAGTTTCTCTCTTTTTTTTCGATAAGTACAAACTATTTTAACCGAAAATCATCTAAAAAGTAATGCAATTAAATGAGAATGAGTAACAATTTTTCTTCAATATACTGAATCAAGTATATAAAATATATTACGTTTAATGTATACCAATTAGTATGTTTAAAAATATTAAATAATAAATCTGAATATTATAAGAAAGAAATTTTCATTTCATTATATACCTCCCGATTACGAAACAATATTGCATTTGTTTTTCTGCTCATTTGCATTCAGTATTATAAAAAAAATCACTTAATTAAATCACAAAATATTGTAGCTTTGAATATATCTCACCTAGACACAGCGGCTTCCAATCCAGTGAAACGAAAAAAAAAAAACTTTTTTATTTTATGTTCTTAAACAATGAGAAATATTTTAACAATAAGCTTCGCATAATTATCTCCTCGATATGATCCAGAAAGAAACTATACCAACTTGTGTATGATTAAGTTTTTTACTAAACACATTAAATATTAACGATACTTATTTTTGTATCCAATTTCATTACTATGCATTCTAACTATCACTAGTCATGCACGATTAAGCAAGAAATTTGCAAGAGTGAACTGAATTCGGAAATAAAAGGAAAAGCAAAGAATCGAGCTACAGAAGAAATTTCGTGTTTCCAGTTCGAAAAACCTATTCTTTTTAATATTTTCCACCTCCGGGGCAAATAAAACGATGATAACACGCACGCTCTTACAGACGAACACCTACACTTTGAAGTACTAAAAAAAGAATAAATAAACATAACCAGTGAGTTTTTTCCCCTCTCTCTTTTAACGTATGCAATAGTTGTTTCTGCATGGTTAGGTTTCACCTATTCTGATCCTTTTTTCTAGTTTATTTTGCAGACTTTGAATGTTGGAAGGAAAAATTTGGCTACAAACTTTTGAGAATTCAGCTTTATTTACATAAAATTGTATACTAAGCCCCTGAAGTCTGAATAAATTCATAGGGAAAGGAAAGTGACTGTAGAGGCAAATAACAGGAACGTGCATCATAAAAATACAGGCAAAAAGTGTATTATTTGAGAGTTCTTGAGCATGAATGGTAGTTTTTTTTTTCCTTTAAAAAAACCACGTTATTTTGAAAAGTTTGTTGTTCCCCTTGTTGCATTCATAACTAAATCCACCCAAGAACTATAAGAATCTGCACTTAAATTGAATCTAGTTTTCTGCTGGAGAGTGCGATCTATTGAAATGAAAAAAAGTACTTACATAATGCACAAAGGTAGAAAAATCACAGAAGAAATTTTATAAATGCTTCTCTGTTACGATTTTTCCCAGCAATTTTTTCCATGAAAAGAAGCAATTTTGCTTTACAATGCAGAGAAAAAATTAATATGCATGAGAATTTCTTCTCAATTCGACAGAGAGAGAGTTTTAACTTTAATTTCCTATGTTTTTCTTCAGGTATAATTTCAATTTAAGAAGAACATGTTTTTTTCTTTTAGGAAATATTATAAAAAAATAATTTGTTTCGATGCTCAAAGGAAAATATAAGAATTTTATTTTATATAAAAATAATAACATTATCTTGTTATCAAGACATTTAAATCAATCAGGTAAATTTATGCTCAGTAAAATCATATTAAAATACTAATTATATTTTCAAAAAAAATACTTGTTATTTTTTTAACTTATTCCATGTTCTTCAGTTTAACATTTTACATATGAAATATAAAAATTTAAGCTCATGAATACAAAAATCAAGAGTTAAAAAAAATGCCGGTTTCCAACCCCAGATTTTATTTAAAAATGTCACCTAAATCTTTGTAAATCGTAAATAAATTTATAATTTAAAGTAATCTTGTGGCGACACATCTTTGTTTGCATATTTATAAAATTTTATTTTAATTTATATTGATGAATAAAAACTTACTTATTGTAGAAAGTTCATAACGTATGCATGTTAAAAAAGTTAAGTTCATCTTAGTTTGATATATTTTTTTAATACGATTTTCCAAGGAAATAAATATGACTCAATTAACTAAAAGAAAGAACTAAATCAATTTTTTGATCCTTCCAAATATATATATATATAATTTAATTCTATTATTTAAGAAAAATCGCCTACTTGGTGAGACATCTGAAGAACAAAATTTCAACAACTCCCCGGAAGCTTTCTTATGCTATAGTAATAGGAATTAATTCTAATATTCTTACAATTGATTTAAGAAATTATGTTATTTAGATAGGAGACACAGAATTATTTCATCGTATAAGTTACTATGGTGTTTAATGCTTGTATACTCTAGATATAATCATTGTTAACTAATCACTATATGGAACTTTAATAGAAAGAAGATCTATGAATGTTGTTAATTGTCCTGTATAAGAGCATATGCATTCGTAAAATGCCTGAGATTTCATTTCGAAACTTTTGAATTTAAAGAGCTGTTAACTCTAGCTTATGAATCTAAATTATCGATCCCATAACATCGTGCTGTAAAGAAATGGGGAAAAAAAACAGCATTATTCGCTTGTACCGAAGACCACTAATAGATGACCGTCTAAAAAAATTTCTGAATTATCTCCGTATCCCTTGACTGTATTCAAGCAAAAATCGGAACATAAACTAATTTACAAGTCTCTTCTTATTTTTGCTATACATCATATTCCGTAAAGAAAAAAAATATATTTGGCAGAATTAAACTTTATAATAAGCTGATTAATTAATTAATCCTGTATTGCCATTACTTAGCCCCTTTGAACGTCTTAATGTTTCATTAATTTTATTGAACTCAGATGACCATTTTTGGAAATTAATTATGGATGCGCGCCATTTTTGACGGTTGTACGTTACAGTATTTGCAATTTTCGTTCGTTCAATAAGATTCATTGAAAATAATTCTTTGACTTTTATCTTCAGGCAGACATTTTCTATCTTCAAAGCATAAAATGTAAATAATACTCTGAATAATGTAGCGTTAAAAAATTCATAAAATGATGTTAAATTTATTAAACACTTACCTGATATTTTTCTGGCAGATATTAAGAGGATGATGAAAACGCATTGAAGCAACCCCATTGTAGAAAAATTTTCCATAAGACCAGTTCCTTCTTGAGTTCCCTTTTTCAGTTTATGATTAGTTCGGGTAAGAAGAGTTCACTTCAAGTTTTACTATAAGAGTTTGTTTTTTAGAAAAAAAGCGGAAGCCTTCTGGTGCAATCTTCTAAAACAAAGTTTTGTGTAACACACTTTCAATATTAAAGATGAAAATATTCAAATTTTTCTTCAAAGCACAATTCTAGATAGAGATTCTTCTGTATTATTATATGATCATGGCCTTTTTAATTGCTACATCTTCATCCTGAAATGAAAATAAATATATGAATAAGGAATACAGTTATAACATTTTAGCACATAAAATAATACATATTGCATACTACAATGCACAAAACACTTTAAGTTTTTTTGTTTGTTTTTTGTTGAATTTCATCGTAGATCAGTGGTTCCCAAACTGTGTTTCATGGAACCTTGAGGTTCCATGAGGCATACCCAGGGGTTCCATGAGTCACAATAAAAAATTCGAGACGAAATAAATATGTATTCAAAAATGATTCATGTTCTCTTTCAAGTTTATATAGTTACAAGTATCTATAGTACGTAATACTCAATAAAACTGAAAATTATATATATATATATATATATATTTCCTACTAGATTGAGAATATTCTATTGTTTACTGCGAGATAATTTCTACTCGCTAGTTAACAAAATGTCTTTTTTACAAAACTAAATATTTTTTCTAATGAAAAATTCACCTTTTTGTATTTGTGGTAAAAACACCTATAATAAAAAGGAGAAGAAACAACTTTTCAACATAACAGATTTGATGTCATAATCTAAATTTAACAAGAATCTAAATTTTAGGTTGAAATTTCATACGAAATACACGGATTTTCCTATACAGCTATAAACATTTTAATGCCATTAAGATAATTGTGTTTAAATGAAATATATTTCTCAACGTGAATGGATACAAAAACAAAGTATAAAACAAATTAAATTTTGTATAAGTAATGCGATTGAATTTAATCTCAAAAGACCTAGACTTCGATAGTTTGTGTGAAAAAAAGTTAGCACGTATCCCAGTTATTAAATAATGCATAGATAATGACACTTGTATCACAACTTAGTATTATTAATGAGTAAAATTCTATTGAAAAATCAGATTAGAATTTTCTTAATAATCAATACAATTTGTTTTAATTTCCTTTGCATGAAGTGCCCATGACATGTTGATCTACTTTAAATATTATATTGAGATATATTGTTCGAAGTACGTGTATGGAATGGGGTGCCACAAAAACACTTTCTAGTTCTAAGCGTTTCACGAAAGCACCTTCAAGTTCTAGGGGTTCCTTGAGGTGAAAATTTTGGGAACCACTGGCTTAGATTAACGAAGTATCTTTGTTTTTCTCGAAGTATTATCCCTTGCATTGTATATTTATTGAAGGGATTATTCATAGTCTTATTTATGATATTCTTATTTCTCTTTTGACAACAACAAAAACACATCATGAATGGAACCAAATCACAAGGCACTTTCACCGTGAATAAAAAGGTGTAAGATTTTGCGAGCTTTTACCATTTCTGTGCAGTTGTTAAGTGGTTACGGTCTCAAACTCGTGACTGTATGTTTGCATTTTCGAGACCTGGTGCCACTAAAGACCTCCGTGCATAGATAACTGTTGCACGTTAAATCTGTCAAGGCTCAATGTCCTCCTATTGGTGTGGTGAAGTAGTTAGGAGGGGATAGTGTCAGCTCAGGTCTCGTCGTCCTCGCTTGACCTAAGCTCAAAATTACGAGGCACATCACCAATAGCTATCGTGTTTCTTTATAAAACGACGTAAATAAAACCCACTCAGTGCAGATTCATGTAATGGGTGTCTGTAACACCAATAGCTAGCTCTTTTTAAAGGGAGGACACAGAACCATTTTAAATGACTGAAATCAATTTTTCACGTAGTTGTTATGAGTGAGTAATTTCATCATACCCGGCAGAAGAATACAAGTGGCAATCAGAGGAAATTTCTACCGGGAAGGAATTGTTCCCTATAGAGAATCCGGATTATTATTCTGAGAAATCAGCGCAAGTTTCGGATATAACCAAAAACACTGGTAGAGATATGTAATTGATTCCCCTTCGGTACCGATTGCATCAGAGTCGTTACTAAATAACACGTGACTAACGTATCGTTCCCATGCCTCGTTCAACATCGTTAATAACACAATGGAATGTCTGTAAATTTTAGAATTGTCATCTTTATCTGAAGACAAGGTCAGAAGCAGTGTCAATAAATTATAATACTTTATATATTTCAATAAGTTCAGATCCACACACACACACACAGAATAAGTCATCTTTAAATCAATGCAAAGGTGTGTAGAAATGATTATCGTCAGTCAAATCGACAACATTGAAAACGGATTTTATCTTTTTGCTTGCCTTACAGAAGGCTGTCTAATCAATCATTTAATCTTTGAAAAGTAATTTCTCTCTCTCTCTAATAAGTTGGTTTTTTGATACCTCTTGACCTAATACGTGCATCATTATTGTATGGTTGGAACGCTTCATCACCATGTAAGTCTGTATACGTCACGGACCACACACACAATCATCTCTTGTTTCTCTCGGTCTAGGTCAAAGCTTTGATCTTGAGTATGGAGATGAAAAGACGATTCTGAGCCTCAAACGAGAACGTATTGTTTGTCTCGTTTTAGAAAGTTTGAAATTAATCATGAACCAAAGGGTATCTTTTGGTTTTCTTGCACATGTGTGCTCAAGTTATGTAAATAAGCTTTAATTGTTGAATATAACCAAAATACAATCTGTTTGTACTTTTATTGCTTTAAAATTACTCCAACATGTATTTAGTGTATAGGGGAGGCATTCATATAAAATTAGTAGGAAGAAATAAAACGTTATTGAATATTAGAAGAATATTTATTAGTTAAAATATGAAGCAATTATAATATCTTGAATGGCTGTGTAAAAATATAAAACCTCTTTTATATACTTGAAATTACTATTTTTTCCTGTTTTCGTCGGTTTATCAAAATGTCACATTTATTTTCTTTTATCTAAATAAATTTCATATTAAAATGCATAAAATCATATTATTATATTCAGCATCTATTTTGTTTAATGAATTAGAAATAACTCTTTGGAGATTTTTTTAATACTTAAGAAAATTCAAAACATTTAGGTCATAAAATGGCAACTAATTTGACAAACTCTTCCTTAATTGAAATATAAAGAACAATTTTTAATTATAAACAATTTTCATTTCTTGATAATTATTTTTAAAATTAATTTGGTAATTAAAATTAGGTAATTAATATATTAGAGTAAAGTAATTCGGTTATTTCATTTTAAATACTAGAAAATAATTAAACTTATTTAATATTAATGTAACTTAATATTGAATGAATGAAAAACAAAATATTGAAGAATACAAGTAGAAGATAATTTGCATCTCTATATTATTTTGAAAATCGAATTAATGAGGCTTATACATACTTACTGAATGATTTTGATGTATGACTTTGAATTCTAATTTAAAGCTGAGTAAAGTATGTGTGGTAATTGTGTTAAACTATTTATCAATTTTGTCTACACGTATGTCTGCAAGGCAGCAAATAACTGATTAGAGTTTCAGAAGTTAACGTCTTACATAATAGTTATTTTACACACATCAACTCCTGAACATATTATTCGCTTAATAAACATTTTCTCAACATTAATTCTAGAGTTTAAGCTTTAAGCGAGGTTAAAATTAAGTGCGGTTGCACGAGATTAAGCCATTTTTATTTCTATAAAAGGTGGATATAAGACTTAATGTGTATAGGGAAAAGTGAAAATAGTCTTAGGTAGTTAAGCATTTTCTCTTTCTAATTAACTTTTACAGAGCTGAAGTTTCAGAAAAACAAGGTTTTACATGTATGAAACAAAAGAAGGTGTAAAGATCAACATTGTGTTCTTTTTAACGACTTTAACGAAAAACTTTACACAATTTTGATGATAGTTCGATGTAGTAAAATTTTTATGTAACAAGTAATTTAAATTTAACTCAAGTTTATATCGTACAGATTTTTATTAGTTATATTATTTTCTCTTACAGTTTTCATCCTTAACCCTCTGACAGTAGCATTTGTCTCTCAGACGGGGATGATTTGCTTTGATGCCTAGAGATAACGCTGTGGTGTGATTTTTGGGGTGAACTGCCTTGACATCTTCAGTTGGACTCTACCCAGTGAGAGGATCACGTGGTAGCACATGACGATTTTTTTCAACTCACAATATGGGCAATTTTTCTTATCTATCACCGTCTATCACACGGATATTCCTGTGGTTTTTTCGTGTTTGGTATTATTTTTAATTAATTTAACATGAATATAAATAATTTTTAATCAGTTTTTGTAAAAATACTACTCACAATTCTAGTGATAAATATATATATTGTAAAGCTCAATTTAACCCCACATGCCTTTTTTGAGCCATACTCAATTTTATGAGCTATAAAGATATTTAAAACAGTCCTTAAGGTCATAAAGTTTTAAAAAAAAATTACGTACCCGTCTGTCAGACGGATGTTTCTCAGTGCGGAAAAAAATTGATGTTCCGGCTACAGGGTTAAAAGTTAAAGCAGCATTATAGTTTAGGCATTCTATCAGCGTTAAAGCTTAAAATGCTTTCATTATACTATTTTAATACAAAAAAGAGTAATACGCCAAAAAATAGTTATATTTTATTAATCAGTCTAGAAAATAAAAATTGTGAAAAGGTTTACATATTATTGAACTTTTGTTTTTCTCTTTAATTTATTTATTTTCTGATGCTCTTATTTTCATATATCTACTTAATTTTATTTTTTGAATATTAATTATTTAGCAATTCTCTTTTTGTTCCACAAAACATTTCTCTGTCAAATAATGTCTGCCATTCTTTAAGTAAATGAAAGTATGAGCTAAGCAAATTTGGATTATATTGAGAAAGATTCATGATTTTCGAGTCCCTTTTACTGTTGTAGCAGCAACATAATTTCATCTTTGTCGAAAGCCGGTTTCATACGAGGCAACTTTTTCACCAATCAACTCGTTTTCTGTCACATTCCTCTGTTGTGTAGAGGGAAGAGAATTAATTTCGTACCTGGACACAAAGTTGAAAAAAAGGGAGTGCCAGACTCACATCGGTGCAATGTGTGTGTGATTGTGTCCAAAGAAACAATAAAAAGTTTTATCCATGTTCAATACATAAGTAGTTGCGTGTGAAGAGTGTAGCTTCCACAACATCATTTTAGATAAGGCAACTACTGGGGAAGATAACGTGCTTATTTTGACAGTGACACAGCAGGGAGTGAAAATTGACTATGTGTGAATGAATGATTGAATATTAACGTCGCACTGTTCAGCTACACGAGGGCATTTGGCGACGGACCACGTAATTTTGAACCATGGTCAAGTGACGTGGATGACACCTGAACTGGCACCCTCTCTCCTAACTACAACACCAACGGGAGGACGTTTCAGCTCTCGACAGATTTAACGTGCATCGCTGCCCTACACGGCGGGTCTTTTAGTGGTACTGGGCTCGAACTCGTGACAAGGCAAGCCACGGTCCGATACCTATACCACTCGGCTACCGCAACCACGACTATTTGTGAATAGACTAAGGTAATTTCTATTCGAAACTAAGTCCTGACCGTGTGCTCCTTTAGTTAGTCTGATAGTTATTCCCTATAATCCACTCCGTGACTGCACACGCCCTGTTTGTTTGGTTCCTGGAAGTTTAATTGGCTCTTGAATATAACAAGGATCTTGCATGAATGTCACATAATGCTACGCGACTCGGATACTATATCAGTAAAGGTATTTAATCACGTGTACAGCACTATTCTTGCACCTGCCCAATTTGTATAGCAGATACTTGTACTTTTTTTTCTGACACCTCTTATGTTATAGACAGAAGCTGAGTACATAAATACTCTTTGTCATATTGTTAGTTTTCTTTCTTGAGAAGTAATCAAAATGAAGGTTTCAAATGTTCTGTCTTTAGCTGCTTGTCTTAGCGGAATTTTTGACATAGGGAAAATGAAACTCCAGCATGTTTGGTTGTTACATTTATCACATTATTTACTCACAGTTATTTATTCGAACAATTAATAACAAGATACTCGCAACGTATTCAAACTCTATGTAGAACTTTGGCATTATTTCGGTCTGATCTGCTTTCGAAGAAGCAGTGATAGTACAATCAATATTCAGAGATATAGTTAAGAGTCATATAGTAATAAATATTCAAATCCCAAAAAAACCCTTCCGGGGGGGGGGGGGGGGAAGGATGCACATATAACAAAGTCACAAACTATTTCATGTTTTTATTTGTACAATCGCTAATAAATTTGAAACACAAATCACATACTAATTATAAGAATAGAATATATAATTTTTTCTAAAATAGTGTTAAATCATTTTAATTGTTTTCTTCATGTTAGATATTTTGTTTATAATATAGTCACATAGTATAATGTTGTATAGCATAGTATAATATTGTTAGTTTATTGTATAGATTGTAGATAAAAAGCCACAACTTTCTAAATAGGTTTTCAGGTTACAAAATTTAATGCACAGTTTAATACTAATGAATTAATATATAAAAAATGTAAAAAAAATTACTGTGATATAAATAAAATAAAGCTATCTCATTTCAACTAAAATAATCTAAGCTCTCTTTGGATTTCATATGGAAAGACGTCTATTTTGCTGACTTAGATTTAATATTAAGTCAATATAATTTCGAGAATATTGGAAAAGAAAAAAAAAGAGGAAGGTATACAGTATCAACAGATGCTTATAACGTCTCAATATTAATGGAACACTACTATGATTAAACAGAACAAAAATATCAAAACCTAAATTCAGAAACTATTGTTATTAATCAAAATGATTACAATTATAAAAAAAGGCAGAGATATTCTGTATAAATTGTAAATGATACTTCATATTGAATATCAAAGATATGATCACAAAAAATGAATAAAATTATATAACTGTAGTACTCTTTTGGAATACATATGGTACTACTTTGAGAATAAATAACTTGAGAGATTCTCTTAAGAACTGATAAATAATTACTTACGAAGAAAGTAGTAGTTTTAATATTAGAGTGCTATAAACATTACAACGTGTTTCTTTACATTACTATTTATTTCTATAATCTCGGAATAGAGATCAAAGGGAATCACATATATAGTATTGCATTCTAATAGAAATTTTGACATACTCAAACTGCTTTCTAAAATAGGAAGCTAAAAGTAAGCTAACTATACAATAATTCTTTTGAATTTTTTTTTTTTAATTATCTTTAGAATTAAGTTTATTCATTTATACTATGTGCTATTACGGAAAATTTTTAAAATAGTTTTGATTTATTTAAACCATTGTTCGGAAAAAAGAACTAGGAATGTAAAATAAGCCCGCAACTAGTTTTAAGTAATATTTCACCAAGTTAATGATTGTAGGTACTCATTATTTCCTTATATGAGACATTCTAAACTATACTAATTAGTATTAATTATTCACTAACCGACACTAATTCATAAGAATGATTTCCTAATTATCTTCAGAAAAGAGAATGTTACATAAATTCGCAAAAGAGGGACCAAATACACTTCGCTATTTTGTATAAGATTTCTCAGTACATAAATTAGCATGTTCGCTTGTGTTTTAAATCATAATTATAGTCAGTTGAAACAATGTGTGTTGAAATAAGCCGAATGTATCGAAAAGAATTGGAAGCGATTCCCTTTTAAAAGCAACGAGGTAATGAGCGGTTTAAAATGATGGTGTCTCCGCGTTTAAGTAAAAATGTTTCAAGATATTTACTTTTAATTGGTTTTATCAAAAAACTTAACATAACCGCATAGCTCGTAGAATATAAATGCAACGGCATTAGAAACGTGATGAAAAATATTATTACATCATCGAAAACATATCCGATTAAACCATATACAACACAAAATAGAATGTATAATGACAGATTTATAAAAAAACAAAAAAACAAGTCAAGTTCTATATGGAATTCAAGCATTATATCGAATAAGTATGTAATTAAAAATATTTAGAAGCATTGCATTTTGTGAGCGAATTAAGAAAATTGTAAACTTTAATCACCCCTGAGTTTGTTTCAAGACTTGAATTCTTTATAGATATCGAGTAGAAATTTCGGTCTGCTGGAGATGAAAATGAACTGGGCTTAAAAATCATTATTACTGTTAATGTGGAAGTTTCTTGAGTGAAGAACCGAAGATTTAATACGTAGTCCAATACATCTCTCCTTGTCCAATCATTTTTGCATATGAATATACAATATACTCACTATGAAATTTTTCCAAATTTAGCTTAATTGTGCCAAAATACCTTAAACTCTTTTTTAAAGTTGCTTTTACGAATAAATAACTGAATGTTAATCCAATAAGTATTGATTTTAACGAAACCAGATGTTTTTCGAAGTTATGCTTAACTTTGCAAAACTAAAAACTTCTTCAAAATTACTCTTAGTGAATGAATGATAATGCCATTGACATTTCAAATAATCCATAATTTAAATGTATACAAATTATAACGAAAATGTATTTGAAATTATTGCTATTAAATATTTGAAAGAAGATGCCACAGCTTTTTTACTAATTATAACTTACCTTCCCGATCCAAACTCCTCGTAAAAGTATGTTTCATTTTTCAAATAAATTCTTACAAAACTTGGGTAACTTTGAAATTATTCCTATTGAATATTTGAAAGTTTATGCAGTTTCTATTACCATTGATGTAACTGAACTAAACTTTAAGTAAAACTAAGGCTTACAGCAAGTAAAAATTCTCCAGAACATCCTTGAAAATTTGAATCATTTAAGTTGAATATTTGAAAGAGAATGGCATAAGAATTACAGATAATAATAAATTTAATTGAATGAAACTATTTTTAAAGTTAAACTGAAGATTGCTGAAAAATTATTACAAAAGTTTTCCGTATAATCAAAGTAACTTCAGAATGAGTGCATAACGGGAGATCTCACTCCAAATTAAATCATCTAAATAATATTAATATTAATTAAATTGTCGTAAACTTTAAAAAATATGCAGAATTTATTTTTAAAAATGTATTAAAAATAGTTTACAGTAATGTAATCTATAACACCAAATGAAAAGGTACTTACCACTTTGCGCGAGCCAAATTTTAGTTCACTTAAAAATATTTGCCTTTTTAAACAGATATCTAATTATATTAAAGCTTTCATTTGCGTTTATTGTTGGTGTCGTGTATGATAAAATGCAAATGTGATAACAACAAAACATAAAGATACATTTATATTGCCAAATATGGGAATTACTGCCTTGGCAACATCTATGGCACGATCCGAGTATATAATGTCTATGCTGCAGTCATTGTCTATTTTAAAAAGGGCAGCTACAATGGAAGGACAGCTAAAAAGGTGTTTGGGATCCAGTAGCGTGCCTGGGCAGTGCCTGCGCGCCTGTGTTGTCATCAAAGACCGTAGTAGATGAAGTTAGAGGTTCAAGTGTTCTGGCTTCATTGGCAAGGGAATCTCGGTCATCTCGTTCCCTTCGATGTCAACATCGCCCGGGATCCACTGGAGGGTACATTATTTGCCCAATGCACCAATGGAGAATAAAAGACAATTGATGTCTTGGGTGAGCCCCATTTTTCCTTCATTGATGGCCTCAAGAGCAGATGTACAATCCGGGATGCCCTCAGAGTTAGCTATATTTGTCCATGTAAGTTAAATATCTAGAACTGTTCTAATTGCTATGAGTTCACACGAAAGTCCACGTGTGACAAGTGCAATATATTGTGATATTAATTTGCGTTCATTTATTTGAATAATAACCAGTTATTAGTTGTAGCCATCAAAATGAAATAAAACTGAATCGATATGATTCTGAATGTGACATGGTAGACAGCAAAATGTATGTTTTTGATGACCCTGTATGAAGTACACAATGGTCTAAATAAGGTCATGAATTTCACCACACAAAGCTTAGTATTAAGTTTCAAGTATTATTCAAAGAAACATAAGTAAAAAAAAAACTGTTTTCCATGTTCTCTCTCTGTCTCTCTGTCAAATTTTCTTTTACAATATTTAATAACTGACTATCTGTATATTAGCTAAAAAAAACTCAAGTAAATCTATATATAATTATAAACACACATTCTCATATATACCTAATTTTATGTTAGTAAAAAGTTTATTTCGTTATTTATTATCAAATGAGTAACTTGAATAACAACCAAAAGAAAAGAATTTGATTAGAGTAACAATATATAAAAGGTGATAAATCATTAATTTGAATTATAATCTAAATTAATAAATAGACAACATTTATTCGCAATTCTCTTTTCGGATTAATTCAATCCCTAGATAGAGCAACAAAGCGAGTGAATAGTTTTATTTTCTCTTAAGCAAAATAAATTCATTTAATACATTAACATCAAAGTTCCTGAATTTCGAGATTGTTGTTAAATAAATTTGTGTTAAAAATTTTAATCTTCAGATTTTCGAAACCAACTGCTCATCAATCTCTATCTGAATAAAATATTCATATTTCTCAAAAGCATTTATTATAATAACATACGCATTACTGTATTTCTTTAGTTTAAAATAGAATAGGATAATTATTTCCATAACAAATGTAACAACTATGCATGACCTCTTTCGCTGCTGAGTGTCGAAAGAATAAATAATTCGTTTTCATTTCAACGCAGTGATTTGTCATGGATAACACTTATTGTTCCATGCGCCATTTTGTGAAACGAAGATTATTTTCAGTAATTCCATTTCAAATGCAAACTATGTTTTGATTCCTTGATTCTCAAAAGTTATTTACTCGTCTAGAATTTATCAAAATACAAGATGTTATAATCTGTTTTGTTTCAATTATGTATATTTTTTCCTTACATTAGAAAAATTGTTTTAGAGGAGTTATATTTATTCCAAGATTCGGAATGAGAGAGATATATTTGTTATAATGAAATGTTCAAAGCGCAAATTAAATGTAATTTTACGACTTAAGTCAGAATATTTTTGTTATTATGTTTATTCATCGAATAGTGATGCTTTAATGTAAAAACAATTTTAGTACAAAACACTTTGTTGCTGAATGCCTTTTGGCGAACAAATTTACTTTAAATGTTTCAGGTATCCGACTACGTTCGGAACCGTGATTTTAAAAAAAGCGCATAAATGGATAATTTTCATGATATTTAGTGTCAGTTAGATTAGAATACATGTATAAAATTGCTTTAAGGACATTCTAACAAAAAAGAATTATTTAAATACAATATTTTGGAAAAAAATTAACTTAGAATAACCTTTTTTCAAAATGTTCTCCTTTTGTGAAAAAGGCTTCTATTATAATAATATTTTGCCTGCATATAGCTCAGACATCTGTACAAAAGCTAAACTATGATTTTTGAAAGATTCATATTATTTTCAGAGTTACAATCATTTGAAATAATTATTGACGTTTTTTTTCTTAAATTTTCTTCCCTCTGTTGTCGTAAAACGTGGATGAGCCCACTTCTAAGTTATATGTTTCAAAAATTCCAATTCAGCCTCTGTACAGAGGTTTGATATATATATATACAGGCAAAATATTATTATAATAGAAGCATTTTTCACAAAAAGAGAATATTTTCGAAATGGGTCATTTTATGTTCATTTTTGGTCAAAATATTGTACTTAAATACTTTTTATTGTAATACTATTCTTAAAACAGTTTTATATACATTTTTTAATCTAAGTGACACTAAATATCATAAATATTATCCAGTAATATGCTTTTGCAAAATCATGGTTCCGAACGTAGTCGGATACCTTAAGAGAATTTAAGGCAAATCCCATTGCTAATTTTTTTTTTTTTTTTTGAGTCAATTCTGTTTTTAAAAATTTTATAATTGAAACTTTTAACTTTAAAATATCATTTATATTTAATCCAAGTATTTCACACTTAAATACATGTAGACATAAATTACACACACACACACACACATAGAGCCTGAATTTAATTTGAACCTGATTCGTTTAAATTTCTGTTATGGAAAACTTAAATTACAGATGTAAATAAAAGTTTTTAACTTAAAAAGATCAAGATTGCCATTGGAATTTCATTAAGTGGACTTGATTAATTAACGCATGAAAGAAAATTGTCCCGTTGACAGCGTAAGTCCCTCACGAGGAATACTTAGTCACGAACATTTATTCATGTATATTTAATTACGAATGTTTATTCACGCATATTTTGTTACGTATATTCTTATATTGAATGTTTATTTATATACAACTATTTATATTTACAACTATTTTTTTACATATGAACGTATAAGTTATTTGACAAAAAGAAATCAACCTACGAGCAACTACTTTCTGTAAAATTTAGTCTAAGATATTGTGTCGAAGATCTGTCATATCGAAAATCTAATCGATAATGGAATCTTAAGTACACAAGATATCTAGATCTACCATTCAATCTATATTTTTTATTAAAAAACCAAATCAAAAAAGAAACAATAAAAGGGAAAAATAGTAAATTTAATCCAATATTTTTTCGGACGTTAAGTAAAGCATCTGGTAATAACAAAGGCACAATTCGTTGACCAACCAGAAAAAATTTATTTGAGAAATTTTGTGGCAACGATTCCGTGATTTTTTTTTCAATATAAATCCTGGTTTTATCGAAAATATACAAGTACATGCATGTATATGCTCTATTCTATGAAATATTCTGTTCATACTTAAGCAATCACATTTTGTGGACTATAACACCCATGCCACCAGATAACAAATATAATTCAATTAACTGTTTTTACTTTATTTGGTTAACTTCATTGAACTGAATTATCAACGGAAAAAATTGTAATCTAATTTTCCTTCATAGAACTTTTTTACAATGAACAATTCAATCACTCATATTCCTACATCTTTCGTGATGGGAATTTTTTTCCCGCATTATTTTATGAAATGAGGAAAAAATACAGCTGGATATAGGAAAAATATATTTTTTTTGTTTCAAAATTTAATTTTCTGGATAGTTATGTGTATCTATCTTAAAAAAAAAATATTTCTTAAGTATTGAGAAGAAGGGTCTGTGCATTTGATAAGAATCAATTGTATCACAATATGCCACTGGGTGAACGCGAATAGCCTGCACCTACTAAATAGAGATTGACGAAATTCGGAGAGAACTTCGCAGATTTGATCAGTCCTCCCTAATAACCGAGTGTGCAAATTCAGCGATCGATTTTGGAGATAATGCTCATAATCTGTTTTACGGATGCCCGATTGGAATGGAGATAATATGCATTTGCTGATGGTTGGGGCAGTGTGCCTATTAGCGAAGCTTGTAAACCTCGCTGAGCCGGCTTACACGCAGGCGAAAACAGATGTTAATATTTAGTAAATGTTCTCTAAATTGTTAAATATTACCCTTCATATATGGCTCCCTGGAAAGGACACTACGCAATCGATGTTATTTACACAATTTTTTTGAAAAGCCTTCATTCGTATTGAAATATAAATGAATGTTTCCTTATAAATATGATTAATGTTTTAAATTTTTACATCAAACAAATTATTTTACCAGATTTTCAATAAATGACAAAATAAAATGTAATTAAAGGGCACATTTGTTAAACATTTGAAAACTTTGCTTAAATAAGGTTTCATTGAGTTATACCGTTTTATATATTCCTCAGGATTCATCGACAAAATTAAAATTATCATCTGGTAAAAGTTAACAGTTAACACATTTACGTGTACGTTATTTCAACAGCTTTCAGACAATAAGATCAACCAGCTGACAGCATGTATACAATTTAAGCGCTGGTATTGACAAAACTAGCTACAGACAATTGGTGCTCCCCATATGTCTTCTAGAACGTAAGCCTTCTCAAAAATCTGGATTTTCTAAGCCCAAAATACACTTCAGATTAACTGCAACTTTTTTTAATTGTATATTCGCCGAAATTTTTGTATTTATATGGTTTAATCCTTAGGCATTGCATTTTTTACTTTGGGAAGTGTATAACTAATGATGGTTATACATAAATATATAACAGATTATAGATATTATTAGTTTATGAGAATATTTACAAGAAAAAGCTGTGCCTTTTAAATAGATGCATCAGCGCT
>BMAV01017139.1:69443-102542 GCA_019973955.1 Trichonephila inaurata madagascariensis | reverse complement strand
TAAAAAATTCACGCGAAACACAGGAATCAATATAAAAAAAAAATATCGAAACTTAAAAAAAAAAAAAAAAATATCGATATATATTTATATTATGATTAAATTTATATTAAAATCATATATATTTATATATATGATTTATTCTATATTATTATAGTGACAGTGAAGTATTCATCTGCAAAAAAGGAACTTGAGAGAAACAGTTTGTCCTGAAAAGCAAGCTACACGCCAGCTCGCGCCAAAAGATATTTATTTAATAAAAAAATGCAAACACAAATGTATTTAATATACACCTTTTTGCACAACACTTCTATCAATCGCTTCATTTTAAAAAATTGCATGCACCACAATTAATTACATAAATTACGAAATGTTATTCTTATTTAGGCAATTCAAATGTCATGCTTAAAAGACCAATAATTTTGAATTATTGTTTACGCATGCATAATGATCACTGCACTGTCAGACTAATTTGAACCCAATATAGTTATTTAGCTCTCTATCAAAGCTGTAAGGATTACTTTAAGTATTCATTATTGTATCTTGATAATCGTCATCTAACATATGAAATAAAATTTATAACTTAAAATACTTTAATTTCAATTACGAATTTAAATATTATAAGTCCTAATCCCACAAAACCTTCATTTTATATCTGATATAATTATGTACAAGTTTTTCAATGACTTTTTCAATTCAGTTATTAAAATAAATAACGAAAACAAAAAGCCAACTAACATGCAGCACTTTTCACACCCACACATAATATTATAATACATATCCTTGGCCTATCGTTAAGATATTGAATCATGAGATAGTAAATACTTCAATGGGAACATTTGTTCGAATCTATCTATCGAGGTTTGGATAGATGTTCGAAATCCGTGGAATTCAGACCACACTGATCGACACAAATGCATTCATGAGTCCTCCGTTCCTAGAAAGACCTTGAGATCACTGGTCTGAATGAATTAATGGGTATGATTCCGGGCGATTGCAATTACCCGTCCGGAGCGCGCTTCCCCTCCTGAAATCGCATTACGCACTTGGACCGGTTCCCAATTCACCTTCACAAACCACCAAAGATCAACACCACAACTACTCCACGTCGTCTAATCCTCTCCGTTCAGGAACAATGGTGCCTCCCTCTACCCCCCTACCGCATAGGAAACAGTCAGTCAAGCTTGTTCTGCGAATTAAAGCAGTTTGCAATCCCGTCCACTCTCTCGATCCCTACTCCCACTCGTGTTTGAACGACCCGTTGCAGTTACAGTTTCCATCGATTTCGCAAGATCAGCACAGCAGGAATTGGAACTTAAGAGAGCGGTGTATGAAGAGTTGCATCAAAGAGGACAACCGTAAATCACCCAGCGGACCACGATTACGTGATTATTCGGTATTTCCGAGGATATTTTATGGTTAGACGAGGACCACGGAAAACGAGGCTCATTTTGGGCGGTAATGGAACGCTTAAATGGCTTATTACTCGGACGAACAATGCAATGTTGCAATGTATTTGGGTAACAGCTTTCACGGAGATCCTCTTAAAAGCCCCACGATGACGTGGAATGTAAAATAGTACGATAAATTTTAACGGGGATCAAAAAGAGATGGTTTGCCGAATCCGATTGCATCTATTTCGTGTTAAGCGACCAACGTCTGCAGATTTAATTTTATTGTTGTGTGTCGTCTCTATTATTTTCGGTATTGCAGGTGTAATATATATAGTCAAAGATTTATTATATATCCCATTCTATGTACAATACAAATGGTCCATGTAAGTTAATTGAATGTAGTCTGAAATGATTTCCATTTCAAACAGTTGAATTTTATTGCTTTATGAATATTCTAGGTTTCTTTTTCCGAGTCCCGTTAATATTTTCCAAGCCACGTGTTTGTGGTCTTCCAATACATTTGTCCCTACAAAATGGCCTATTTTTTCATATTAGATTGACCATGATAGTCGAATGCCATGATTTTGAACTCGTAACCAGTGTTGCTTTATTTGAGACATGGGTTCTAATCTTAAAATCAATAATAACCTGTCTTGTAAAGGATTGATGTACATGTGTAAAATATCGAGTCTTAGAGTCCTCTCATTGGTGGGAATTGAAAGTTTGGAGAATGAAGTGCCAGTTTGCCCTAGTTTTGCCCCCCCCCACTGAGGTGTTGCCCTAGTTTGTTCAACCATGATTCAATAATATCACGTAGTCCATTGCCAATAACATTAGAGTTGTTTAAACTTACAACATAATTAAACAATCATTGAATTCTTCAATTGGTGATGCTACATATTGCTATTCTTGTCAGTGAGACTACTATCTTTCAGAATAAAATTGCGTATTAATTACATACTGGACTAAAATTACAATTTTTTTCCGCATCCTGCAGGGCACAAAACGGCGGTTCTGTCGGGGATGCAGTTTTTAAGTTATAGCGATCAAAGCACCACAGCAACTTCAGGAGCACTAATTGTTAAATAAGATTTCATCATGCTTGAGTTTGCCTTCATTTTAAATTCTATTATGCTTAAAAATTAGTTTATTAATATATTTGAAAATACCTCAAAACATTTTGAATACTTTTACGTATGTATAAGAACACAACTGATGAGCATTCCGAAAATGGAACTTAGTGTATACGTGAAGCTGATTGGAAATTTTTAGCCATTTTTAAAAAAAAAAAGGTCGTCATGTCAGTTTAAGTGCTACTAGAAAATGGTACATAAAAATAGTTTTCGAGATCAAAATGTTTCTCAAATTCTGGATGCATCCTTTATTTGTTTTGCCTATTGACTTATATCTGCAAGGGATCTTTGATTGTCTATTTAAGCTCAAAAGTAGCACATATTGAATCAGAAAATTGTAATATTTTTATAGGATTATATTTATGAAATAAATAAATATGAAATGAAAAGGATAGATGGAGTGAAATAAATTAATAAGAACTTATTAAATATATAACTAACGTAAAATCCGGCGTATAACGCGCACCTATACTTTCAAGCTGTAATTCTTAATTTTTAGGTATATTTGGCGGTATAACTCGCACCCCGTTTTTACAAGGAAACCAGAAATGTACGTGAGTAACACTTTTTTTGTTTTGAAGTCATTTATTCGATGCATTATTTCCAAGTTTTAGAAGAAAAAAAAATAGCATATTTCATATTGAAAGTCATTTCCTTTAAATAAATTGTATTTCCTTACATGAAAACAATACTAGTTTTTCTTTTCTACGCTCATCCTTTTATTTTGAAAGCTCTCATTTTTACACATTGCGTATAACGCGCAACCGTACATTTCAATCTTATTTTTAGTGAGAAAAATGCTCTTTATCCCCCGGATTTTATTGTGTGTAATAGGGCTGTATGGTGACTGTAGTTTTTGCTTTTTCTAATGATAAATATATCATCAATATAAGTTATAAAAATTATAGATTGATACTTGAATAAATGTATGTCGATGTAACCGAAAAAAGTATTTTCTATGAAAATAAGCAATTGTTATTCTTGTCGGAGCAAAAAGTAGTAATATTTAATTATATTTGCAAGCAAAATATTGTACATCAATAAAGAAGTAAAATGTCAATATTTACGCAATATATGAAACTTATTTGTTAAATGAAGTACATCGAACAGTTTCACATTTAATAAAAAAAATATATATCAAATAACAGAAAAAAATGTCATATTTAAAAAAAAATTATAAATTTATGTATTACAATGTTTACTTTCTCTCTTTGTATATATAAAGTTTTTCGTGATGCTGTAAAAATTTATTATGCACTATCGTATAAATGCCAACGTTCAAAATAATTCGCCAAATAGGCAAACATCAATTTCACAAGTATCGTACGCGCTGAATTGGCAACCATGTGCTTCGTTTTATATAATGTTGCCAATGCGGTTGCGATAGTACAATTACAATCTTTCGCAGAAAAACATCACAATGATTGCCTGGACTTGAATCGCTGCGTGAGAAAAATGGCGTTTTCCATACAAAGACTTATTAAGACTAAAAAGAACTAAATACTCAACTTTCCAGGAAGCTGCAAAAGTTGTAAGCTTATCAAAATCTGAAGACTTTATCAATGAAGTGTTGTACGATACAGTTTCAATGATCAAATTAAACTGAAGAGGAGCACCAAGAATGAATTTTGCACAAAAAAGAACAAATAAATAGAACTACATAATACATGTAACTATATATAGAATGTGAGCAATGAGTTATATATTTTGTACAATAAGAGTTGGTCAACCTGTAGACGGTCAGGGAGTATCCCCCTACCCCTATAGTTTCATATAAAATAATCAAACCAATGCTTAAATTTATTTCCATCTATGTATTATGGAATAACTTAATAAATTTGTTAATGCATATTTATTAAGTTTTCTGGTAGTTTTACTAAATACGAAACTAATAAAGTATCCCAATATTAATAAACAAAAAATTAATTAAAAGAATAAATAATATTGTAACATATAAAATTGTATTAAAAGATATATACTATACATAAAACAATTAGCGATTAATAAAATTTCAAAAAAAATACATTAAGTAAATCATGTACTCTGTAATTCGTGTTTATTTAAAACGAAATAAATTTAATAAGAGTAATGTCATAAACAACAAAAAAATAAGATACTTCAACATTTTATTAAATTAGCTGCAGAGATATTATCAAATATCAAATAAATGCATGTTACATTGAAAAAATTAAAAATATAACAGTTAACCAGACATGACCAAGACTAACGCTTTATCTTTATCTTTCCAGCGAGCAATATGTAAGCAAAAGCAAATATTTATTATCACACTTCTAAAAATTACAACAAAATTACAGACATTTCTTATCATTTAATGGACTGCCATAAATTCTTTATGTTCATAATACAAACTATTAACTTTATCACGTACAACGGCCCAGTATACGACTTTCAGTGTTCGTAATGTTGCTACAAAGATTCCTAACATAGCTAAGTTATTGTCGGTTTATATAAAAATATTTTTTCTCTCTATATACATTTTGTTTTTATTTACTTCTTCATAGTATTAGACTTAGTTTGAAAGCGATTAAAAAGAAACTATTATTTTTGGCAAGGAATCAAGGGCAAAATAACAGAGAAAAATGTTTCATGTTATTTAGAGATATAACAAACGAATTGTTTCAAACTACAATTTTCTTTTAAATGCACCATAATGAAGTTTCACTTGCTCAGAACCTTATCCATCAACATTTATTTATGTTTTAGTTTTTGGCTTTATATTTATCCATTGACAGCGTTGTTTTTCTCTTCGACAACAGGATGTCAAAAGCTAAATAAATATAAATATGGCATGTAGGAAAAAGAAATGGCATTGTCAAATCCCCGCAATCCCCTGGAGTAATACATATAAGCATTAGGAATACGTATACATTTCATTCATGAATTAATCTCTTCTCTTATTGAATTAATGACATCGGCTTTGGTTATTTTTATGTATTATCAATATTTGGAAAAATGAAGAGAAAATAGATCTAAAATAAGCGGGTATGGAAAGGGAATACTGTCTTTGTGTTACAAACATTTTTTAAAAGATGATGCTAAATACTATGCTTGCCAAATCATAAAAAACTTTTTTTTTGAAAGTTTGGTAAATACTTTGTACGATTATAAAATTCATTTGATGATTTGGAAAGCATTCTAACCATTTCCATGTGACGTAAGGAGACAAAACCAACATGATAAAAGGAGGTTAGATTTCCATCTTAATCTCTAAAGGGTATATTTAATTTCTACTATTAATTTCGAACCTAAGGAAATTTATTCAATTATTATATGCAGCACATTATTTTAGTTTCTAGAATCTTTGTGTTATTGTTTCCCTTACTTTTCCCTTCAATTCTGTGCTTAATTTTAAAATGGCATGAAGCCTCATCATAATTCAGTGGAATCGGCTCCTAAGCTGAAACCCTATCTCATGAAAAATATATTGAATACGCATCTATGGTACTATAAAAGTATAAAACCTTTTTCCTGCAAAATCAATGCATATTCAGGCAAAAAACATAATTATAAGCATGCCAAGTTGAATTCTCCTATTAACTCTGAAGAAACTTCTTGCATAAATTCCTTCAAGGGCTTATCTTCTGTAGGCAAGTACGGTATAATTGACGCTATTGGTTTTTTCCTTTTACATGGGGGTATTATTGATTTCTATAAATATATGGGTGATGCATTCTCGAGATACAATAACGAGATTTCCCTATTTTCAATCATTCCTTTTTTTATCCTTCATCTCTTTGTTGTAGTCCATATATCCCTTTTTATTATTAATTTTATAGTACACTGATGGCACCAAATTTGAAAAGATATGATTTTTGTACCTATAATTCCAATGAACTCGCCCACACCTACATGAATCATCTACTTTTACTAATAAAATAAATAACATAAAAATAAAATATTCATCTACAAAAAAGATTCTTCACTCTTTTTTTGAATAAAATAATCAGTCATTTCAGGTTTTATCAATCAAATAATATCCGGCATTTCCTCGCCGTATTCAAATTTAAAAATAAATCGGGACCTGAAAATCTTACCACTTTTAAATGCATCCTCTGTTTATAAAAAAAAATTATTTTTTGAAACACAACTAAAATACATGAGTGCGAAGTTATTTTTCTTTTCTCAAACACTGTTGGCAAAAAGTATACTCCCTTTCACTTATTTCAATATGTCCCCAAAAGTATCATATTTTGGAATAATTTCTCTGTGATTTGAAGATGAAATATATCGCGTTAACTGACGGGATAAAAATGTCATCTCGTTTCCATCTTATCATCTTATGTCAACCGTATAACACTTTATTTGGCCACCTATGACTGGAATTCTTTTCGTGCTTTTGAAGCGCAAATAATATTCTAAAAAAAAAAAGAGTAAGAGACGTAGATGAATAAATAAAATTTTCAAAACATGAGCGGAGTAACAAATATAAGGTTAAAAAACTTCTCTCACTCTCTCTTTACTTATATAGCAGAAGGAGCCAAAAAAATGCTCAGAGTCTAAGACTCCGTTGACTTTGATTGATCAAGCGAAATCCGGAAGGTGAAAAATAGAGCAAAAAAGAACATTTTTTCTCTATTTTTTTATTCTTAGTTTTGTTCATTCTGTGGATCACAGCAAAGTAAAATGCCTTAGGGTCACAACATAAATATTTGGGCTTTCTTTTTTTCCCCTCAAATATGAAAAGCCGAATCAGATATGTTTCATATTTTTTGTTCATATTGAATGCGACTGTATATACCTTGTCTGACTGACATAAGAAACTAAAAGGTGATTTGTAAAAAGAAACTTCAACTGGATGTTCTCTGAGCGAGCCTTTTTCTTTATAAAAATGGATTATAAAAGGGTTTTTATCCGTTAAGTTTCGATGACCAGACGTTTCTACTTTAACTTTGTAGATTTAAAAGTAAAACGTTTCTGAAAATTGCATCTATAAAATTTATAACTTTTGTAAACAAAAATATATTTACAAACATATCTACACACTATATGGTAAAAAATAAAACACTGACACTTCTATAAACATAAAAATACTATTGGTATTTAAATTTATCGCAAATGAGCAGATTTTGCACGATATAAAAATTATCCTTAACTCATTTTTTTATAATTTTATGATTTTTTTTTTCACCGCAAAACAAAATTACAATAAATCTAGATTATTTGACCTTCTGCTTTCCTTTTTTGGAAAAGTTTACAAAAGTAATTTAAAAATAAGTAAGCCTTTTCCACTAAAAAATGGTGTAATAATTTGTTTCAGTAAAATTTTTAATAGCTTTCACAATTGAAATTATTACACAAAATGCACTTTTTTAATTCCTATTATTAGTTCACACTCTCCCTATATTTATATCTTGTTTAAATTTTCAATCTTTAATAAAATACTTTTTATTCATCCACTCAATTTCAAAGACATTTTTTTAAACTGGTAGTGGAGGACACTTGATATTAATACAGTTTTTCAAATAGTATAATTCATTAGTTAAACTTAATTAATTAATAAATAGTAACAAACAAAAATAATAGTCCAACACCATATATAAAAAGAAAAATCGCTCGTTGTGTCCCTGCAGAACAATGGACTTATAATACAAATGTTGTGGATTCGAATCCTACCTGGGTTGGCTTAAGTTCTGAAAATGTGATTTGTGGATGAATAAATAGTAACGAACAAAAATAATAGTTCAACATCTGTCATAGAAAGGAAAAAGAAAAATTGCAAGGAAAATCACTTTCTGTTTTGCTACTTAATATTGTGATTCTGTCATATGGATGTACATATTTACATGAATTGTTTATAAAAATTAACTAAAATAAAATGTTTCTTTGTAGACCCAAGTAGGAATTTTTTTTTTACATTATTTGTTTTACTTATTTGTGTATTTCGGTGTAACAAAATGTTCAATAAATGTTCCAATATGTCACTTTTGTATAAGTTTTATAAGAAACATACGAAGAAAAAAATTAAAATATATAAGGAATAAGTTAACTCGGTATTTTTTTATCATTAAACTTAACTATTGATAGTAAATTAGGAAAAATCACAGGCAATGAATATTAAACTTCCAAAGAAAGATAAATTATTTCGACAAAACCCCATTTTGAAACGCATCTAAATAAGCATGTTTATTGCCTGAGAAGTAGACAAATCCATTTATTATTCTTTAAAATTCTTTTAAAGTACATGTATTGTTTAAACCATGTCGAAACTAAACATCTCGATTAAGGCAGAACAAAATGCTTTCTTATATTCTTCTTTAAGCCCATCATTGGTCGAAAACACTATTAAAAAGTTTAGGAAAATCATTTGGATTCTTAACTTCCCGAGAGCACTGGTCTTATAGGTCTTAAGTGAAAACTAATGGTTCCAGCAACCGAATCTGAAATGTTTGTTGTCGAGAATAAAACGATAATCTATGTAGTTACTTAGAGTCGGAGGCATTTCAACGAAAGCAGTAAATTGAGTACGGATCAGTTAATGATACAATGAAAAATGAAGGAACTAGTGGAAGTATTTTCCAATCTCTCCGTAATTTTGTGTTTTGTGTCGTTTGTAAGCAAACAGGAGAGGTTAATTTTACGAAAATGTCTACCTTTTCCCTGGATGCAAGCAGACTTTAAATAAATACATTGTAATTTATGCAGTATTTTTGTAGGATGCATTTTGTTTCAGTAACAGTATTTATTTATATTGAATTATTTATAAGATCAGTAGGCTACATCGAACAATAGATATAGTAGCAATAATATATCTATCTATAAATATTAATTATAATACTATTGAACTAAACGTCCAAAATCAGTTAAAACAAAAATAATTTGTTTTTTTTTAATATCGATCTAATTAAATCATAAATTTAATCCCTTAGCTATTAAAACTATTTTCGGAAATAGATCAAAAATCTGTTGCCTCATTCATAGAATGTTTGCTACACCATTTTCAGGTGTCCTTTTCAATAAATAATTATTAAATAATGTCAATAAGTTAAATACACACGATTTAATAGTTTAACTTTCTTTTATTCATTATTTTGATAATTTTTTGCATTTTAAAGCTACTAAATATTTCAATTTTTTTTATAACAATTACTTTTCCTTACTCAAGTATTTTTCCATAAAACTAATTTAAAAAAAAACTAGAGAGAGAAAAAAAAAAAGGAATTTCCATTAAAAAAAACTTTCTAGCTAAAGTATCTTTTTCAATTTAGTAATATTAATTAACTGAAGGATTAAGTAGTAAATGAAAGCACTTTATCTGATGATTACTAAAATAACAAAATGTAAAACAAATAAATAAATGTTTAACTCGGATTAATGGAAGATTATAACAACATTATCGAAAAAACCTATTTTTTTAGAAAAGCTCAAAGTTTAAGAAATAAATGCGTACAAAAACGTGGTTCAATCTTGTTTCTTTTTCCTAATTTTTAAATATATTTATTTTGCATCATATATATTTAATCTGATCAATTATCAGTTACAAATTATTATTTTCGTTTATTATAGTTATTTAAAATCTATTTAAATATATTTAAGTAGTATTGCAAATCTATGGATTTATAAACTACTGTTTGCAAAAAATGCAACACCATGAAGGAATTAGCAGAATTAAATGCAATTTAATACACAAACGACTTGTATTAGTGCAAATAAGTGGCGGAGTTTTCAAAGCAAACAAGCAATATTAAGTGTCCGAAATCAGTATTTGTTGTAGCCACCAGGTGCCACAATAAGTGTTACTATACGAAATAGCATGGAGTCAAACTGATTTTGAATGTCTGCTTGTGGAATGCGAAGAAAAAGTTCGTCTTTTGAAGCTACAGGACGCGGATTACTAGCTCTGACCAACCAAATCCCACATGAGCTCAATGGGCGACATATCCAGCGAATATGCAGGTCAAGGAAGGACTTGCATGTGTTGGGCTCAACAGAAGTCTCGAAAAGTCTTTGCAACATGTGAGCGTGCATTATCCTGTTGAAAGATAGCTCCAGAGATGCCTTAAAGGAAGGGAATGACTTCGGGCAGTAGCACTTCATGAACGTACCTGTTGCTATTGAGATTACCCTCCATTCAAAGCAAAGTGGATGGTCCATAATACGAAATTGCACCCCAAGCCATAACCCCGGGTGCTAGGCCACTATGTCATTCGATAACGCACTCTGGAAGGCAACGGTTACCGTCATACTGTCTAACACGAATGCAGCCATCATGGTCCACAAATTGAAGCCTGATTCATCTGAAAAGGCCGCTTGAGCCAATCAACTTGCCCGGCTCTGTGCTCATGAGCCCACTGCAGACGCAGCCGTTGATGGTTGAGGAGGATCCTGTATAAAGGTACCCTTGCGCGCAATCCATGGGGCAGCAGATGAAGCCGGCATTAGTACACCTGTAGCAGTAGCACAATGTGCTGCCAACTGCCTGGAGGAAGCTGTGCAGTCATTCACCGCCATGAGGAGCATGTGTCAATCATCGCACGCTGACGTCACCTTCCGTCATCCTCTGCCAGTTTTTCGAGCTGTTCGGTGCTCGTCGGTTCACTGCTTCTAAACTCGCATCACTGCGGAACTGTTCCGCTATACACGAACTCCTATTGCGTGATAAGAAAATCCTTCTTCTCGAAGGCCGATGATCATCCCTTATTCAAACTTCGTAAGTTGTAGGAATTTCTCCTTATTTCGTCGTGGAGTCATGCTTAAATCTCACTAAACGTTCGCCACTAACAAATAATCATTAACTATTTTCAACGTCCCGCTACAGCCCTCTATTTATCTGCTTTCAGCATCAGTTCAGAGGGCACTGCGCACGCCACTCATGCGAGGTGGCTCTGAAACTTTACTATTTTACGTAACATCCTATAATTGATATTTGCTGCCAAGTTCATTTAATTCTGATGATTCCTTCATGGTGTTGAATTTTTTGCAGACTGCAGTGTATTAAGCTCTTTTTTCATTTATAAGTTAGAAAACCATATTTTAACTGTATAATACACATATATATTGAATACACAATTTAATGACTACCCCGTAGGCAGTATCCAATAAAAAGATTGAAGCCTATTTGGAGTATAGAAGCCCATAGATTAATATTTACACATACATTAGAGACAATTATATGGACGAATAGACGTCATATGGGGGCTAATGTAAGTTAAATACTCGTTATAGCACAGTAAATGCCAGCAGACAAGTAGTAAACAAAAAAGTAAAATTATACATCCGAGCGAATGGTGCATATTAAAGCAAATGTCAAGCATGTGCTGAAATGCATCAATTTTGAAAAGATGAGTAACTGACGACTGGAAATCGACTAAAATATCCATTGATGACTCAATTATTCAAGAGAAATTCACTTCTAATATTTCTCTGCATATGTATAGGTATAAATGAATTAATTCACAATATTCTGATTTTGAAGTCGAAGCATTTGTTCTGTACATCTGAAAATTTATAAGCATATCATTGAGAATTCACCCATTTTAAGTAATTTTTCTTTAGAAAACCTTTTTTTTTTGTAATATAATGGGGAATAAATTTGTTTCTTTAAATATTCTTTTTAATTACTTAACTTAAGCCGGCATTTCACGCGCAGGGTATGCCCTACCCACCACCTAACTTTTTTCAAGACTCCATGTAAACCTTTGTCTGAAAATGAATAGTTTCTCGTGTAGCTGACTTTAAGGTCATATTCTTTTTTTTTTTGAGGCTTTAGCTTGTAGGCGAATTCCAAATGTATATTTTTGGATACCGCCTCTTTGGGTATGTCATACTCTGCGCGTGAATCGTCGTTACAATTCTAAATGCATGAGTACGCGTTAAGATCTTTCTTATGCAATGGAGCATTGTAGTTCTGATGAAGAAGTTTGATAATTAAGTAATTATAAACAGATACAATATTTGATGGATATTGTTTGACAGTATTTTCTGATGAAGAAAGTCTCTCTGCGGAGATGATGAGGAAGAATTGATTGATGGAGAGTATAATAGTAAGTATGGATCCTCTATTGAAATATATCCAGATAATTTAACTGAGGAAGCAAGTATCGTCCTTGATAAAATGACCACGTCATATTCAATGGATAGAAAATGTAATCGTTAGCCTATGACAATATGTTTCTGTTGTTGAACGTTGCGACAATAAATGCACAAATTATTCAGAAACCACCTACTAAACAGGTGGTGAAACGTACATACCATTTTTGACATTCCAACACGTCAAGAAAGCAAAGCACGGGTCTTTGAAGACGATCCCACTCCGACAAAGACAGCGAGTAAAGAAAAAAGACGTAATGTAGACCGTTTTCTTTAAAAGTACGGGATTGGTCAATGTCATCAAATTGAAAGGACAGAAGACAGTAACGGTAAACTGGTATACCACTAATGTCATTCAGAAATTCTATAAGAAGTGAATGTCAGGGGACTAATGCTTTATCATGAAAATTCATCTTCCCATACAGGGGGATTAACAGTTGAGTTTTTTAAGCAGTAACAAATTAATGTAATTTAACATCCCCATTATTCTTCTTGTGTGACTTTTGGTTATTTTTTATCCAAAAAAGGTTGTTTTCATTCAAAGGATGAGAATTACATGACTGTTAATGCATTGTTGGATCAATTCCAAAAAAAAAGGAATGGTTTGAGGCATTTAATCTGTGGGAAATTCATCTACAAAATTGATGCTGGAGGAAACCTCTTTGAACACTCTTAATATTTTGTAAGTATTTAAAAACCTAGGCGTAACTGAAATATTTCAGAATGTGTGTGTGATCCTCGTACATATATATATTCAATATGATACTACTACTAAGGACTCATTGTATAGTATGGCCAACAAGATGGTTTGGGGTCGCATCTCAGGTGTTGTTCAATTTACTGTATTTCAAAATGGCAAGTGTTATTGATAGTAATCCAAATTTCTGTTCAAAATACGACGATAATGAACAATCAATACTGATCTAATTTAAGGCAGATTTACTACCGTTGTTTGGCTATTAATCTCTTTAAAAATCAAAAAAACAGTTTTCTCGAGTATTCAATGAATATATAATAATAATTTGACAACTAAAAATATTTAATACTTAAACTATGAATTTAATATCTGATTTTACCTCACCAGCTGTGATTAATAATTATCAAAATATACCTCTACTTCTAGTCAGAGATTTGTAATACATAAATTATAACTTTCCAGTAAGTCTTGATATATTAACGTATGTAAAATAATGTATCAAAGTATCAAAAAATATACCTATCTATCTATATCTTATCTCCTCTCTGGATGAAAGGAAATATGATTTTAACCCTCTAAGCGGTCTGCACTTAAGGTCTTGCCATTCTGGAGATGCTTCAAAAATGCACCGCACATATTTTTTTTGCTTTCAGGTGGGGTTCTCAAAAGCGGTTGAGCTGTATTTTTAAGAATGCGGCTCGGCCGCTTTTGGGAATCTTCCTTGAAGGCAGAAAAAACATCTCTGGAATGGCGGAATTTTACGTGCAGACCGCTTGGATGGTTAATAAGGATCTTCATCTTGGAATAAATACAATAAATTATTTATTCCCATGTTTCCTAACATTGTATTGAGTTTTACATGAAATGAATGTAGTTTTTCTCTTTATTCAGATAAATCTGCACACAAATTATTAATTACATAGGTAATAAAAATTTTATATTAAAAATATATCACAAAATCTATTAAAATATTCCTTTTAGTTCATATAAAGCTGTATAGTTTACTTCTACTATATACAACGCTGATTAATACCTCAATTTTGTTTAAATAATATAATAATGGACAAATGACAACACTACGAAATTGATACATGCATTAATAAAAATAAATTATCAGCACATATAACCTTACAATAGTTCATAGCATACTTTAATATAATGTATTTTTCCACCATATCACTTTTGCTTATTCAACCCATTTTGGGCCATGCTTTCTAAAAGTCACCCCATTTATAGCGAACTATGTTCCCTCTGCAATTCCTGGAAAGTAAAAGGGCATACGTCTCACTTAAGTTTAGAAACCTGATGTGTTCATCATCACACACAGAATCTGTGAACTCGATGCATAAACTTGTCGTGAATTATATTCCAGCTTCCCTTTAAATTATGCATCCCGGACTGCTCAGAATGCCAAACTTATGTGACAATAGCTAGGAGATTGCTTCGTATATCCTGCTTCATATATAACTTGAAGCAGAGGATGCCATTGAATAGTAGAAAGGGAACGGAGGCAATCAGTAGAGAATAATATTCTGTAGGAAGGTAGAAATATGTTCTAAAATCACTACCAAGGAAGAAATTTAGGTGAGAAAAATCCTAAAATTCGGTATTTTAGTTCACAGATGATTTACGCTTGCTTCATTTGCACATTTATACGAAGTATGCATTCATTTATATTATATTTAAAATTGTTTTTTTAAAAGTATACATTATGTGAATGTCGTGAAAGAAATAGAAAATGTTCAGAGTACATAGTAAATGTGTCTTTCCAAATAATTTAATTTTAGTGTGTATTTCAGTATATTTTTTTAAAAAAAAAAAAGAAATGCAAAACATGATGTCTAATACGAGTATGTAGTAACTTTAATAAAAGCCTCAAATCATTAATCTGCAGTAAAATACTACGATCGTAATCTTAATCTTTAGAATAAGTAATATTTTTCTGACATCACTAGAAGTTATCCACCCGCTTTCTTGTGTCTTTTGTGAGGTTGTATGACTATAATATATATTGATATTTGAATTCCAGCAATAAACTTTCGATTATATTCCAAAACATTTTAATAGCATCAACTCTTCATATATACAGTGCAAGACTTAAATATGCTTCCGATTTAGAAACTTATCTTTCAAACCTTGAAACTCTCTCTCTCTCTCCTCCTTTGGTGTCGATTGCCGCGAAACTTTTTCTTAGCAGCTTTCTCCATAAAAAAAGAAACATACCTTCTAAATTTCATTACACCATTACCATTGCGAGTTGAATTCTACGAAACCCATTCTTATTTAAACTCTACTCAATAAGAGAAGCATACCAAAACAAATTTTCAAGTCTGTAGGCCTAATAAATCAAGAGATCGCGTGATGTCCCGCTTCTCAGGTACATATAGACAGATTATTTTATATAACGTATAAAAATAAAATGTTTAGTCTGTTTAGTTCTTACTAAATTTAACAGTATATTATTATATATTTACTTTTTTCTTTATTTCATTAATTCATTTTCAGTATTACACATATTTAACTATACAAACTAAATAGTTTATTAAAAACATGACTCTATCAGATGAATTAAAGGAAAAGTAATGCAAATAGTCTGTACCTATTTCCATTTTATTTGAATGATAAATAACAATATTAAAATGAATTTCTCAAACTTATGTAATAAGATTAGCATAAATATATTAAGGCGTAGTTCGTATATCATGTGCACAAAAATAACACTATTTAAACACTTCATAGATTGCATAGTTAATTTTGTACTTAATATACTATGAACAAAAAATATTAGAAGTTAAACTTCGTTACATTATGATCTTACACATTAATTAATAATTAATTTATAATGTTTGTGGGAAAATATTGTCTGCTCAAAAATACCTCGCATGAATGCGCTGTATTTTAATGAAGTTAACTGTAAATTGATATTTGCTTTATATGATTCGTATTTCGTACTATATATTATTTATATTTAATTAATTAACTATACATATTTCAGAATGATGCTTTATATTCATTATATATTAACAGTTTATTGTTTGTCGTTAAGACAAAATGTTTTTTCTTCTTTATTTAATAATAATGCATGAAGTATTTTAACAATGCATATTTTTTTTTCATTCTGTTATGGAAATAATGTTTGTCAATCACACCGTCTACGTAAACAAATTATTCTTCAATTCAAAATTAATTTCCCTTTTATAGGAAAATAATATTTCATAGTTCTTAAAATTTACCATTTTAGCAACACAATACTGTTATGTCTCTAGAGGACATTTTTTGCATTGTGAGGCTTTTGAATTAATACGGCAACAAAAGTTGTTAATTTATTGGAAAAGGATTATCATGTGCATAACAAAAGTCACAATTTTAAACGAAAATTCAATAAAAGCTTTTATTATATGACCTATTATTTTTTTTTAAGAAACGGTAGATATTTTTTTATCATTATTATTTCTCGAAAGATTTTTAACTTAACAAATATTAGAAAATTTCTGTACCTCTAATAAAAAGAAAAAGTAAAAGTTTTAGTACTGTTAACACTCAGAACACAAATAAGAAATCAACTAGAACAAATATAATTAGTTACAATAAAAATGTATACTCAGAATATTCGATCATAGATCGTGCATTTAAAACCTCATACCTACACTCAGGGGTCTGATTCATAAAACTATGTATTAAGCATGGCAGAGTTAAGTGCTTTGATGTTTAAAAGTCACTTATCACAGGCAATTTTTTAAAGATCAGAAGGACACTACTTTAAAGATTTCGTGAATTCATTTAAACTTTCCTTGTTACATTTGTTGAAGAACTCTTTTATCTCTTCAACTCATGGCTCATAGCAAATCCTGGTAGCAACACCTTGCAGCGATCATTTCCTGATGGCAAGAATTCCTTTCTTGACGGTAACCGTTACTTCCACTGACAGATCCATGATAGATGAACCTTAAGTGGAGCATTCGGAAGCTTGATGACGTCTTAGTTTATGTTTTCTCTCAGTAATCACAACTCTGGTGCTTAATAAACATACTTTGCCACAAATGTTGCATGACAGAATTATGATCAATGAAAGATCCCTTGGGAGCAGCTTGAAGTGTATGTGATCCTCCGTTTTGGTGTTTTAATATGCAGATGACTTTCAGAAACGATAAATGTTTAAAATAAGTATAGATAATATTAATAAATGTGTATGTATGTGATTTTTCTCATTTGTATATTTGATAAATATACTATACACAGGTGAATTTTGAATTTATAAAACAACGTTTATTGGATTATCCTAAAAGTCTGTGTGTAGATTTTTAATGGAATTTCAAAGGCTGTCTTTTTACGTTTCGATATTCATGTATTTAATTATATAGATGTCATTAAATCCTCTCTCTACAAACTTTCTTTATTTTTCATGCAATCTTAAAATTATATCCTAAAGAAAACTTCAGACGTTTTTCTGGTGAAATGTGTTTTAATGAATTTTTAAGCTGATATTAATAATTTTGCTATGTGTGTGATGAGAACTTAATTAACATCTACGTTTGGTTATATTAAATAAGCTCACACAGAACAGAATCTTTTTCTATTTCATCAGCTATTAGTCCGTAGTATTCTTCAGTTGTTGGCCAACTTTAAAATCATTAAACCATTTACGCACAGTTCTGTCAGCCACAATACTTTCACCATTAACGTTGCATAAGTCTTGTTGTTTGGTTGACATTTTTGATTTTCTGGTGAAAATAAATATCGAATGCGAGCTGCCCCCCCCCCCCTATTCTAAAGTACGTGAAACTGATCAAAAAGTGTATTTCAACCAACTTGTTCTCTAAGGTGGTTCCGAAATATCAGTTTTGGAACATATGCAGAGAGAGAGAGAGAGGTATCAGTTGTGTTCAATAATTCTGTTCTAATGCAAACTAACAAAAATCAACACATATTTGTACATAATCCAGTAACTTCTAGATGGTGGATGTGTTCTTTATTATATGTAAACGTATGCAGGAAAAGGAAATCAATAAAAAACTTTTCTTTTATGTAATCCTTAAAATTGTCTTCGTTTTGTTGTATTGAGAGGTATACCTTTAAGACCAAATTCATTAATGGGACTAAATTTAATTTATTTCGAATGTATTCCCATTCTTAATTTTCTTTCACCTAACGTTATGTTTCCGCTATTTCTTGAAGAACTCTTAAAAGAAGTGATTAAATTGTCCTACTAAAATTTCGTTTATTTGACTAGCTTAGTATTCTGATACCAAATGCAATAGAATAAAATGTTTTTTTTTTATTTAAAAATCATAGTTTAAATAAAGTTTTATTTTTTTTTCATTTTGTTTTTTTTTTTTTTTTTTTTTTTTTTGTAAGAATATGGTATAAAATATATTCAAGTCCATTTTAACATATTTTATGACTCAATAAATGCCAGAAAACTGCCTTAATTCAGATTTTTACAGCAATTTTTTTTAACACTTTTTCTTTTATTTACTCATGTGTAAATGTTTATATCACTAAGTAACTGAAAACGAGTAATAAACAGTATTTGAAGAAAAAGTAGCTTTGTTTCGTTTTCTTATTACTTTGCTATCAAGAATTTACATAAAGAAAATAATATTTCGCGGGATTTTTACTTAAAAGACCACAAAGCCTCTTAAGAAAAACAAACATTTATTTAAGCAATTGTTTGACTGTGGTAAATATATCAAAAGTTATTTTTAAAGTATTTATTAATTTCCACAAAACACACACTGCAAAAATTCCTACTCTCCAAAATTTTTCAACACAACCAAAACCATCTAGAGCAGGGCAGGTGTCCAAATATTCAGCGGTCAATTTAAAAAGTATAATTCGCAATAAATAGCAAAGCAGAGGGGGGCAAATTGTAAAAATATTGTCTCCAAATTGCCTCTCAAAAATATTGGTACCAAATAAACTTTTACTTAAAGAAAAAGAAACGAGGGTTGCAAAGATTAATCAGTTTGATTGATTTATTATTTGTAAATGTTATTAACATAAGCTATATGAAGGCTTCTCATAGATCAAGTAACGAGGACGATATCTGAAGTGGCACTCCTTTGTGCAAACTCTACACTACACTTTCCTAAAAGGGAGTGAGTTGATATTTTTTTCTCTCTAACGAGGTTGTGTATTCGTATTTCTACCTTTGCTGATCTAATACATTCCCCACAAAATCTGGTACCAATTTTCGTGTGGCACCATATAGGCGATACCAATTTCCGTAAGTAATCATGACGTCCAGGCTTCTTCCCCAGATGGAGGCTTCTGAGCTCTGCCACTGCGAAATTTGTACTTAGGAATTTAATTTTGCCGAAAGCATCCCAGCCAAACGGACACTCAAGGGAATTTTAACGCCACATAATCATACGACATGGCCGTTGTCGATTTTCTGCATCGTTAAAATCCACCTACTTGGGTTGGGGTCGAACCCACAACCTTAGGTACAGAAGGCCAGCAAAAAACCAACTACACCACTCAGCAGGCGAGAGTTAGTGAATATTAACGTCACTATTCAGCTACTTGAGAGTATCGAGTTATGGATATCGCAATTTTGAGCCATGTTAAAATGACGAGGACAACACCTAAACTGGAACCCCCTCTCCTAACTTCCACACCATATCAGCGAGTACACTTAAGCTTCTACAGTTTTAACGTGCTTAGCCTCCGCCCCTACAAGGTGAGTCTTAAACGGTACTAGGCTAAAACTCGTCTCCCACCGAACGCGAGATCGTTATCTTGACCATTAGACTACCGCAGACACATACTTTCCTGAGAGTTTGAAGATTTAGAGTCTTATTTATTTAACTTGCTTCACCCTCTTTATACGGCGGGTTTTTAGTTTTACAAATATTTGAAATCGTTAAAAGATTTTATCGGGCTCAAATAATTAGAAAAATACCGTGCAGTAGCGTCAATAATTTTTCAGTACTGGAGAAAAAAAAATCACTGAGCAATTTTCTTCTTAACATTTTTTACAGAAAAGAGCAAAATAGTCCCAAATGTTCAAATTCTTAGTAGGTTACAAGAACTAAATACCTAGAAAATGGCCAACATTTTATTTGTCACATAATTTATAATAAAAAAATTCAACAAAGTATATGCATTTAAACAGCTACACATTTTATATATCATCCACATGTCAAAAGCATAAATACAACAATAAGTATTTTTTTCCCTAAATAACGGGCTTATAATTTTTTTCTGTTTGTGAAAATATTTTCTTTTGTGTTCATGATGAAATTAAAATCAAAATGTTTCGTACAGATCAACATAAAACTGTTAAAGTAAACTTAGCACGAGCGAGAGTGTAGGAGCTATAAACTGCAGTCTGACTGAATATGGAATAATGAGGCATTAAATCTGAAAGGCGCAATTCAAGTTTGCTCAGAGATTTGAAGCGGATGTTTGTGGAATAAGCAGGACAGCTCGAATCTCAATCTCTGTCGCCAGATTGCGTGAGATATTATGAGAATATTACGAGATTCTCCAAATTGTTTGCGAAATTCTGACTGTACATCAGTCAAGCTAAACCTAAGATTTAACTCTTTAATTGTTTCAGAAACTCTGTCATGGTTAAAATAGTGTTTACTTAATAACAAACCCAATAGGATGATTCTTTTTATATGTCTATTGAATGTAATAGGTAGCCGATGGTCCAGAATTATACTTCGTTTGCAACTTTGCATTGTATTTTTTTTAACTATAATTTTATTTATTGCTTTAGATGTAATAGCTCAGTCGCATAAAATTTGATTTGTCTAATTAAAATACACTTTTTTATATATTGTTCTTTCACAAACATAAAAATACATTTTATACACAATAAAGTATTAGTTATATAAAAACAAAACTTTTATATAATTACTATTAAAAAAAACCCGTTCATTTTTAAATTAAATAATATATTATAATTACTTTATCCTGAATATTAATGTGTATGCAGTTTTTAATCATAAATAATGTAATGCACTTATTATTTTATCATAAATTCGTCATACATTTTATTCCACACATTTACAATGCATACTTTTTTTATCTCATTAATGTCACAAAACTCATTTAAAGACACGCCTAGTGAGGGGACTTATGCACGTGGCATCTATGGTTGTGCAAAGACCTCCCGTTGCTGTGGTGTGGTAAGTTCAGACGGGGTACCAGTTTATGTAGCGTGAGTGAGTGAGTTAGTGAATATTAACGTCACACTATTCAGCTACACGAGGGGTTTTGGCGACGGACCACGTAATTTTGAATCATGGTCAAGTGACGTGGATGATACCTCAGCTGGCATCCCCTCTCCTAACTACCACATCTCACCAAAGGGAGAACGTTTGAGCTTTCGACAGATTTAACGTGGATTGCTCCCCTACATGGTGGATCTTTAGTGGTACTGGGCTCGAACTCGTGACAATGCCAGCCACAATCTGATACCTTGACCACTTGGCCACCGCGGCCCCTGCTTATGTAGCACCTTGGAACTTGAAAGAGCTTGAAAGGGACGAGGACCGTTGAATGTTTTCAACAAAGACTGGACGTGGGGTTGGTTGTTTAGCGGAAGTTCGGTTTGTAGCTCTAAACCTTCAATGGGTGAGCTCGGTTCCCTTGTGCATTCTGCCAATAGTCCTCGTGTAGCTTTATAGTGCGTCGTTAACAAAACATTCACACACTCCCACTCAAAACTCATTTAAAATAAGTAATTTCAGTATTTTTCATATCAGCAATACTTTTTTCACTGTATTTCATATAAACTTTCTAAGCATAAATAATTATTTCCATTAATATAATTGTCTTTATCAAGATTTCTATATGTAAGGGTGTGAAAAATCTCATTACCGGCTACAAAGTCAAAGCTAATTAAACTAAAGATTTCGTATTCCTTCTACGTCTCAAGGCATGTAATTTTATCATCAATTTAAGTCCTCGCTGAGAAGAATCTGCAGCACAACATATTTTAATCGGCGAATGTGTTCCATAAAAGGAACACAGATGTTATTTTTCTCATAGGTATCTTAACTCGTACGTAAATAATGTTTGTATGTCAATAATTATTTCCTTTACAGAGTTAACCTTTCTCCGAGACTGAAACCAATTTCTTAAAAAAAAAATATTAACGAAGGAGAGAGAAAATTGAATAACATAAATAACTAACAAAAAGAGTAACCTGTTTATTCTACAGAGAAAATTAAAAGATCTATTTTCTTGTGGATTAACGAAATAAATTACGTTTTATTAAAATCTTTGAAATATTAATAGCGTAATAAAGAAAGAAGGCTTAACTATATCCGAAAGTGAAATTGAAAATCTGATGTATAATTTGTAAAAAGGGCTGCGAACAATTTATTTTACAAAATAAAACGATAAATTTTCTTCGGATATTATTAGTGTACTTTCTAACTACATGGTATTATTTTTCTTCTTAAGAAGTATATATTGTAAATTTACTTAAAAAATTTAATGTTTATTTTATTTATTCAAAAAATTGTGATTTGATAAAAAAATTTCTAGGCAATAAATTTATTTAGTTATGCTGAGTGAATTTTGTATTACGTCCCGTAGTTTTATTGTATAAATATATATGTATAATCAAAATATTTTGTAGTAATAAAAATATAGTTGAAATATGTTTCAAAAATGTGTTTTATTTATATTTATTTGTTCAATGCTATTCAGAAATATTTTATTTAAAAAGTAAAATAAATGTATCCTTCCAAAGAAAATGTATTCAATTTTTCTTGTTATCGTTCATATATCAATTCACCGAAAGTATCATTAAAATACATGATACAATGTATTTTCTAATCAAAATTTTGTTCAAACCTTCTGACCAAAATGCTATTTACTGCAAACTTCGTTTTTTGTCACCATTTTGCTTTATATGCATGCCTTTGGTAGTAAAGTTTTTGAATGAATACAGAAAATGCTTTTAAATTATTCACAAAGTTTTGAATCATAACTTATAATTTTTAAATATGACCATGTTTCTAAAGCTAAAACAAATTATTAAAAATTTCCTACTTTTTGTTTTGCTTTCTTACATATTTTGTATTATTAATCTAAAGATAAAAGAACACTTTTAATGCAAACCTAGAAGGCTACTAAGGTTTTCATCACATTGTTTTAAATGCAAAGGGAGAAAAACATTTCAAATCAGTGATTCTATTTCAAGCATGTATTCTATTTTCTGTATTTTATACAGAAAATACCTGTTTGCTATATTATTCATTTTAGTCTGGGGCAATTCATTTTTTCTGGTATAAAATTTATTTTTCATTTGACCTATAGCATTTTAATTTGGCTTGTGTAATTAACACTTTGTACATCAAAATAACAAAATATAGATTTAATGAAATGTTCAAAAAATTTAATATCACAGCACGTAATGATTAAATATGTTAGACAGTCAAGAATCCACATGAAAATTGGAACATTTTTGTTCGCAAATGTGTAACAATTTGAAAATTTCCCAATAAAGCTAATCACATCCCCCCAGGCCATCGTATGAAGTATTTTACATGATTTCACATTTTATCAATGAACTTCTTATATACTTTCGTTTTTCATAGCTGAGCAAAATAAATGTATACATTTTTCTTTATAATAGGGTCAAAACTTTAAAATAAAGCCTCAATTGTGCCCTTGTATTTTTCATTTGTGAAAAAAAATTTTTTTGATTATAATACACCGACACTTTCTCTAAGACCGTATTCGCCTGTACATTAATTTTCACACTTGACTAGAATATTTTACTCTTAAAGTATTACAGTACTTTGAAACTTGTATAATGAACAAAAAAGTGAAAAAGCGTGCACTTTTAAGGATACATACTTGAAATTTCTTTTATATATGCGACCTTATAATTTATAGACAAATCAATATATCCTTTGATGTTCCAGACAGATGAAAAAGTGCAAAAATCGTTTATAAAAATGTATCATGATTTATTAAAAAAGTTTATTTTCGCATAAATTGGTTTAAAATGATAAGGCAAGTTATAAAATTAATACAGATTAAAAGTAGAAAGAGAAGGAAAGCTACTTTTTTTAGTAAATGCATTACGAATCACAAAAAAAATCTGTTATTTTATAAATTTTAAAACATTTCTTTCATAATATGAAAACAGTTTAAGAAAGCTTCAATTTTCTCTTCCTTTTTAGTGTCTCAGGACACTAAAAACTTTATTTTTACACAAGTAGTTTTTTTAATATTATAGACTTCTATAGAAAGGCAAAATACAATTTTTAAATCTCAAAATGAAATTCGAAAACTTTTCTCAAGCGAAATGCGAAACAAATGAAAAAACAATAAAAGGGAGAATTTATGATTTATTTTTCAAACTTAAATCAAATTACTTGCAAGGAATTTCCCCTTTAAAAAAAATTTTGCTAGGCTTTCCAAGTTTTTGAAATATCAACATCCTCCGAATAGCAGCGGCAGCACTTTTATCTAAAGATTTATATTTCTGCTTCGTTAAAATCATAGCATTTTTGTTCGTGCGCAAGTAATGCAGTTATCATGGGCTCAAATACTATAGTACCATAAACTCAAGTAGTACGCACATATCATAGAGGCTCAATTAAGTAGAACATATAATTGGTTTAATTAATATACATATTAGAGGCTCAAAAACTTTAAAAATTAGAAATTTATAAAGAAAAGTCTTCTAAAGAGAAAGGTATGAGTTAAAAAAAATTTCAAATGCTTAATGCCTTCTAATAACTTTATAATATTTTTTTTTAAAATGTTGTGGACATTTCGGCTTTGTTCCTATTTCTGCCGAAAGGGTATTGTGGATGGTGAGACCGATAGTAGGCCCCGGGGGATTTCTCTTGCAGTATTACTGAATGAAAAGAAATCACTTGAGTGACAAGTTTGATCAGCAAATGTCGCCAAAATTAGCGACACAAGTAGACGAATCTGAAATCAGAAGGTTCTAGGATGTACCTACCTTAACGATTAAACATGAGAAGATCCTAGAAATTTCTTCTAGGCCTATTTAAGGACGATGCAGGGAAACAACATTGGAGTGTAACATATGGCAACCACATTCTCTTTCATTTTGCTTTATGCAATAATTATTGTTAAAAAAAAAACTTCTGTTTTTAGTTTTTATAAGTTTTTCTAATTTGAGTTATTATGGATTCATGCATATGAATTATTTACTGAGAAGATAATATCCATTGTAAATACCACATTGTCTAGAATAAGTTATATATATATATATATATATATATATATATACTGTGAAAATTATATGTTTACTTCATTTAGCTTACTCTGCATTTGAAAAATGTTCAAACATGTAATATTTTTACAACTATGCATTATTATTATTATCGTATATTGCTATATTAAAATATTATGTTTGTATATCAGTGGCACGCAGAAGTGTGGGGGAGGGCGGGGGTTCTTGGGTCCAGCCCCCCTTGTAGCCCTTGATTTTTTTCCATTGATTATAATCCTATGTATTTAGTGCATAAAATGCAATTATGTATTTGTTAGTAGTAATTAATTTTATTCATTAACCCTTAACTTCGCAATTTTTTAAATTTCTATAAAAAAATTATATCAGCTAGTTCTCATGTAATAATAAAAGGGAAAAATATGAAAAAAAAAAAGAAATTAGGCTGTTTTAAATTGAATTTCAGTCATTTTTTTGTTTGTTGCAGAAGTGCAACATTACTCATAGTTCTGTAACTTACAAAACTTTTTTTATATGAGGATTTTATTATTCATCATAAAATGTTTAAATTTCTTACCTGGTAATTTATTTCGTCAATAAACAAGAGGAAGCATAAAATATAATGGATTCTTTTTATAGCAAAAACACAGTTCTTGAGGCATCAGCGATTTTCATAATTGTTGTGATTTGTGGAAAAGATTTACTTCCATCTATTGAAAAAATTAGCATGTATATCGTTGCAGTAATCCTTTTTTCCCAGATAAGCGATTTGTAGGTAATTAAAAAAAATTTTGAGTCTGTTAAATTAAAATAAATCATATGTTGCAGAAATGCAACAGTGCGAAGTTAAGGGTTAATGCTAATTATTTATCGAATGATCAATTTTTTAATCCAGAAAATCGACATCAAATGAATATGTTCGGCGGCGTATTGAAGAATGATACGAGAATGCTGGACTTTCAACCCTGGACCCCCCCCCATCTCCTTAAAATTCCTTTGTATACCACTGATGTATTTATATATAGAAAATTTTTTTAATATGTAATTCTTGAAGTTTTTAGTCATATATAACATCACGAGTGAAGTTCAATTGAGAATTTTTTAATTATTTTACCCTGATGCTTTTAAGCACATTTAAATTAAATATTTCATCATTTTATGATACATTTTTTAAATTGTTTGTTCGATTCTAAATCATTTTTAGATCTGTATTTATGTCAGGTCAAAAATATTTAACAATATTTATGAAATATATGCATTTTTTTTGTGGCCCACATCCGTGACATATTATAACATTCTATTTTATTCCATATGAATAACTTCTCCTTACCTTGAATTTAATTATTTAATTCTTAACTTTGATATTTTGAAACGATAAATGACTTCTATACCTTATAAATAATACTGAAAGAAGGCTTTGAAAGAAATATATCTCCTTATTTATTTTCTCTTCCTATTACACACTATGACGAAAGAAAAATTTTGATAAACTATTGCACTATTAGAATTAATAATTTTTGGGGGGTTTTTGGATTCATGTACAGCAAAAAGGAGAAAAATGTAATTAAAAATCAATTTTCAAATTTCAACATATTTCATTTTAAAAACTAACTAGAAAAAAAATTGAAACGAACTATTCCAAACTATTCATCACAAAATTATTCACCAAATTTATAAATTCCTATTCTTTTAACAATTGCACATCACAAATTAAACTGACCTAATATATGACCAACATCATGCTTTCACTTACTCTGCAGATCCGATAATGGTGTTCTGAAGAGTAACTCTAATTTACATGTATTATAATGAAGAATTTTCTATTCGTAAAATACATTCATGGCACAAGAGTGCTTTATTCAAATAACATTTCCTCCATACGAAAATCATTTTATCGATCTCGTCATTAAACTCCGAAATACGCTGGTCAAGCGTGTTGCAGGACACGTGGTGGGTGACTTCGTCAGATCCTTTGGTCACGTTTGATCGATTGACCACCGGCCTTATTTGAATATATTTGTTTCACCTCTTCTGTGAATAGTCTAACAAGCCCCAAGACTGTAAGTCAGTGGAACATGGCGATTCTGAATTTAAGTGCAAAGATATTTTGCTCTGTATTGTATATGGATCAGAGAGGATCGATATGGCGCACTAGGGAATATGTTCTAGAAAACAGATAAATATGTAACTATTTAAATTAATAGTTTTGAATGCTCATTCGAATGCAAAAGACTTCCTTTGAAACATTCTTTTTCTTGATATTGCCATTATATTAAAGTAAATTTCACGTCAAATTTTATAAATATTATTTTTTAAGTTGCCAACAATAGTATTAAAAAAACAAATTCTATAAGAATTTAAAAAGATTGATAAGAAATTAGATTAAATTCAAAAACCTGGAAACATGACCCTTTATACCGCGGCCATATTGAATTTTGATATAGGTTCGCCATGATTTAACATCCAGTATAGTTCTGAGTAATATGCTGTTATTTGAACTGTAGATGTATCGGTTTATATTTTTCGACGTTTCTTAAAAGAATTCTACATAAAACGCAAACGTTTTATCAAACATAAGTTATTTAAAATTGTTAAACATAATGTAAAAATGTGTTGTACAAAATAAGTGATTATGTAATGTATGGTGCGTATTATTGTTACATTATTGTATTTATATTTCCTTATTTACCATGTATTTATTATTGAATGCTCGAATATCAACGAAGAACATATTGCAAATGTCTGGAAAAAGATTTATTTGATTTTAAAAATTATTTAAACTTTATATAACATATACCTAAGTCGTACATACCTGAGAAAAATAACTATTTCGAATGTTTATGTTCCATATAATTCAGCTCCATGTTCATATATATATATATATATAATTTATAGATTTTTTTTAAAAAAATAAAATTTTTTTTTAATACAAAAAAAAAAAAAAAAAAAACATTTTAATAGAAGTGGAATTTTTGAACTTTTACGAAACTAAAGCACATAATTTGATATAAATTCTAAATTTCTTTCAAATTATATTCGTTAACGAATATTAATAGGAAAAATGGCAGATGTTTGCTCAAAAGCTATTTATATACTTTTACAGAGTTTTTTTTTTAATTTTAAACAAATATTTTTATGTAGATTCATATGACATAATATTATTATTAAATTTAATCAAATTTCTGAGAAATCATAAAATACTAAATCATTTGTATAATCAATAAAATCTGTCATCAAATTACATAGTATGTTAAAATTATGTTTATTTACTAGAAAAAGGAATATAAAGCACCAATTCTATTTTTGAGTTTTATTCGATTATTCATTATCAAGAGTTTGAATGTCAAAAATGAATACAACTCTTCGTCTTAAAAGCATTATTTATGAGGTTAAACTTCAAATCTTTTACATAAATCTATAAGAATAAACTTTTTAAATAAATTTATCCTAATTCTTAATTTTAATTCAAATTTAATGTATTCCTTATTATTATTTTTCGAAGTTTTCGTTGAAAGAAAGAAAGTTTTCGATGAAAAAAAAGGGCTGTACAAGCATTTAATTATTGACAAATGATTTTAGAATACCATAAGAAAGAGGAAGAAATTCTACAATTTTTCTTTCAGTGACTTATAATGTGATTAAAAAAAAGTATTATTTAAATAATTAAAAACTGAATTAATAATTTTGTGTAGAATTAAAAATAACTTCTAGGAAAAAAGAACTTGTAAATGAGCGTACTACTTAAGAATACTTTATTAGGAAAAATAGTTTTAAAAAAAGCCATAGTGGTCATAAACAAGGGTAGTGCATCTAGAACTTTTTCCCGACTGAATTTTCTGTCTAGACGAAGCCTAATTTACATAACCACAATTAATTACTGCTCTTATTATCTAATTAAATATCATTTAACTAATTAACGCCCAAAACTAGTTTTTTCTGATACTTTTTCATAAAATTTTCAAATCTTCAGTAATTAAAAACACCAAAAAGAAAAGATGTTTGTATCAAAATCAACTAAAATATCCTGTTTATATAACTCGTATAATGTTATACAAGTGCCAACAAAAATGACCAAAAGCGTTCGAAATTATTTTTAAAAAACAACTAAATCCATTGAATTGAGTGAATAAATGAGTTGTTTTTTATATTTGATTCACAAAATTTATGTATTAATTAGTCATAAAGAATTTGTCTGCAAATGTTTGCCGTTATATGTATACTTTGTAAATGTTTATTCACTTTTAAGGTAGTTAGTTATATCTTAAGAAACAAGGTATTTAATTAACATCATAGTTATGAAAGCTTCTGATTTCGAATATAATAAAAATAAGATTTTTTCGGCTTGATTTATTTTCAATTTTGTTGCTGAGTGTATATACATTTCTTTCAGAAATTTCGAATATTTTCAAAGAGAAATAAGAAAAAGGCCTTACATTTCACGGAGAAAATTTAAAATATACAAACAAAAGAAAATATTTTATGGAAAATAATTAAATATTCTTTAGAAAATGAGTAACTGAATCTTATTTTGGTATCAAATTTCCAATCTTTTTAAAATATATTTGAAAAATAGAACATATTCAAACAGGATCAAAACAATTACTTAGTAAAATAACAGTAACTCTATTTTTCGATGTCTTACAATTTAATTTAAGAAATTAAAGTTTTTCAATTCTAAATAAATTTTTATTTTAGTTCACCAATTATTGTAAATCTATTTATCTTATCGAAACAATCAACAGTTATTTATTCATCTCCAATTAAAATGTATTTCAATTAAATGCTTCGTTATTCCTTAACGAACAATCTAAATTCTCTGTGTTCTATACCAAAGAAAACAATTTCTCAAACAAATTTTTCAAAACTATCTTGCAGTTTTAATAGTTCTGGCAGACATGATATTTATTTCCTTTTGTTCTCAAATATTGTACACAATAATTTTTGAATGAATTCATCAGGATTCAAAAAAAGTTAACGCTTGAGTTGAATAAAACACACTAAGCCATTAATTAGTAACTATTAGATTAATATGTATATTTTTAAATATTACAAAAGAGAATCTAAAGCTGAGTAATAGTTTTTTGAAAAATTATTATTCAAATGATTAAAATTAAATTTAATGTAGATAAACACGCGATATGAATGGCTTAAGAAAAAAATCGAAAGAATTGTAAATATACTGTGTTCAGTGTATAACAAAATATTTCTTTTTGTTATATATAGAAACACTTTTTATTAAAAAAAATTCTAAGCCTTAAAATACTTCTACAATCATTTTCTGCTATCCCACTAACTAGATTAGAAGTTAAAACTTCGAAATTCGCTTGTTCAGCATAGTCCTTAATCTTTTGACATTTCAAAATCAGCCGGATTGCAATCTCAGCACGTCACTTCTCCACTTTTGAACTTCAGACCCCCTTCCCCCATCATCTCTACCCTTAGTGTTGATGGATTGAATTTTAAAAATACTGAGTTATAATCTAGTCTATTTCCGGTGCAGAAAAACATACGAACAAATTAGATGGTTTTTCTTTAATACTTGCTTACTATAAATTTGACATAACCATAGTTTCTATTAAATACATGCAGCATAAGTTCCTTCAGATTTAATTTTGAAATTATTCTTTATTTTATTTGTTTGGTTTCATATATGATATTCTAAAACTATACAGATAGTTATGCAATTTGTGTATTTATCAAAAATGTGGGTTTTTTTTTATTTAATCTAGATTCCAATTTTTTTAATATAGATATTTTTTTTTTCATATTTATCTTTAAGATAAACTGAAACATTTTATACCCGTAACAAAAATAAATAAACAAGAAACTGAAACATTGTAGTGGTAAGAAATGATCTAATCAGAAAAAAGAAATTCAAGGCTTAAAAATAAATTCAATACGTATCAAGATTATCGATTAGAATGAGAAGAAAAAAAACCAATACGTTTTTGTCAAATTCCTCTGGAAGTAATAATAGAAATAAATTGACGTTTTTATTTACTTATTTAGGTAATATATTAATTTTTTACAACTTGTGTTTAATAACATCGTTCATTTAATTTAAATTTTCTACTTAAAAAAGTTCTAAATATTGACATCGTTATGATGAAGGATCCTTCGTCGCTACTATTTTTTTATTTTTTCATACAAGTGTTTGTACGCATTTTTCTACTGACTTGGGTAGTAAATGTATTGGTTTTGAGTTATTATCATTCATTGTCATTACAATGCATATTACTCATCTAAGATGTTTCCCACCATGTTGTAACTCATATTAATTTATCAGAATCAAACGCGTAGAATCAAAAGGACTTGGATTGATAGTCCTTGTACTCTTAACATGAAACCACAGTAATGTGAAAAGCATGAAAACCAAGCTGCTATCTTATTCCAAATATGTATCATCTACACGTGAATGAAAGGTACTTGCTGGCATCATGACTAAAATCCCGAATCGATAATTAAATATTAATTAATTAACTGAACGGAATTATTACGTATAATTAATTAAACCGAATAATCAAAATAAATTGCAAATTTATTGCATGGCTACTACCACTTTCTTAATAATAACAATGCTAATTAATAATTAAAAGATTACGCCAATCGTTTTCTTTCGCAATATTTCATACTTTGTATATAAATGTTTTATTTTAAAACAAATGATTGCTCTTTTCTTCTTTTGAAATAACCCACTTTCATAATGATGGGCGAAAACGTACAATACCTACACATGGAAATACTTTAGGACAAATAAAGGACACATTACCTTTTGCTTAAATATCTTACATTTTGAAACAACCTTCTGCTATTAATAAAGAATTCCTCTAACAGATATCCATGAAGGAAACTTTAAAGAAATAAAAAAACCTTCCGAAAGAATACTTTAAAACGCATCTGCTGACCTAATTAACATCTTATAACTGCAAATAACAGCTGTAGTTTGTCGCCGAATAATCTCTACACCAACAACGACAAGCAACAAAAAAAAACTTATGTGCTGCCATGTTTATGCTTTTTGTTGGTGAATTATTTTTGAAACTCGAGAATGATTAACGACTTTGGAACCGAATGAATTAAAGTTTTTTTGAAAGAGTTTAATGAAAAAGCTGTCATAATACGTGAGTGGCGGTCCGATCCCTCCGCTTTTTGCAATCTAATTTTTCACGCATCGCTGGCTTCCTCGATATCCTGCGAGTCGGCAATTTTTCCTCAAGGAATTGATGCTTATGGGAAGCTATTGATATTTAATTTGTAGAATTGGTTCTAGTAGGTGATATTTTTAGATCTGTCTCTTATTTCCAATCGGTTGGGTTTGGATTTAAAAATTGTTTTTTTTTTTTTTTTTTTTACGGACAGATTATTTATGCGATGAAATTTTATACCTGGCCTCGAGTGGAAGTGCTTATGCAAATTGCCGAATTATGATAAATATTGAAAATTTAGATCTTTTTCGTTATTTTTTTTATCATAAAAACGTTGAACATTAGAGAAATTTAATTTATTAAGTGTAAGGCTATATTGTGTTTTCGAATTAACTATTTAGAAAAAAAAATATCATGTATTTTAGTAAATGAAAAAAATTGTATTGTGAATATTTGCATTCCACATATAGCTGCTACATGTTAAACTCATTCAGTAATAATTTCT
>BMAV01017139.1:37827-59311 GCA_019973955.1 Trichonephila inaurata madagascariensis | reverse complement strand
AGTACTTGTTGAAGGGATTTAAGGTATCCGACTAGGTTCGGAATCGTGATTTTGCAAAAGCGTGTAAATGGATAATATTTATGATATTTAGCATAACTTAGATTAGACAATGTATATAAAATTGGGTTAAGAATAGTATTACAATAAAAAATTATTTAAGTACAATATTTTGACAGCAAATTAACTTAGAATAACCTTTTTTCCAAATGCTCTCCTTTTGTAAAAAATGCTTCTATTGTATTAATGTTTTGCCTGTCTATAGCTCAGACCTCTGTACAGAGGCTCAATTAGAATTTTTGAAACGCATAACTTGGAAGTCAGTTTATCCATGTTTTACGAAAACAGAAGGGAGAAATTTTAAGAAAATTCGCCGATAATTATTTCAAATGGTTGTAACTTTGAAAATAATATGAATTTTTCAAAAATCATAGTTGAGCCTCTGAACAGAGGTCTGAGCTATATACAGGCAAAATATTAATACAATAGAAGCATTTTTTACAAAAGGATAACATTTGAAAAAAAGGTTATTCTAAGTTAATTATTTGCCAAAATATTGTATTTAAAAACATTTTTTTTTGTCATAATGTCCTTAAAACAATTTTATACATTTATTTTAATCTAATTGACACTAAATATCATGAAAATTATACATTTATTCGCTTTTTTAAAATCATGGCTCCGAACGTAGTCGGATACCTTAAAACTTGCAAAGATTCCCAAATTTAAGATTAAAGAAATTAAATTTTATGTACAACCCTCTGGAGATTTTTATCTTAAGTAAGTATCATTATTACGTCGCACATAAATGCTTTGTATTTCCCAAATTTTGTGAAAATATTTTGTTAACATTAGGCTGAATAATCTGTTGTAACAAACACACTATCAATGTTATGCAAAAATATTTTTTGAACTAACAAAATATGTTTTCAGTCACAATTAATTGAAGTAGTGTTTTGATTTTTTGAACATAAGTTGGAAAATAACATTAAAAAATTAGAGCTTTACAGGCATTACAGGTTTTTGTTTTATGCCTTTACCAGCTTTAAATGCGTTTTTCTCAGACTTTTAATTTTGAAGATGTCGGTATTTTGTATCCCCTAAAACTTTTTTTCCATTGAAGATAGAGTATTGAAATTTTTGGTAGATACTTACAAATTTATCTTGTATAAAAGTTAGTATGGAGTTAGATCTGAGATATCTGGCTATTTTTTTTAAAAAAATACTGTTAATATTTTAGAATTTTTCGTGTTTTTTCCAGGTTTAGCTAGAAAAATAATTATTAAAACACAAAAAGGAACATGTTTTCAAATTTATACCAACTTTTGTTTGCAATAATCTAAAAACCATAAACAAATTTTAAAAAGTGAGCATTTTATAAAAGTTTGAAGAAACTTCAAAAATTCTTAATTTTATAAAATTGTAAAGTAATAGCTAGTCAAAATAACTTTTTGCTTTGAGGATCAACTTAATAATATAATTTGAATATAAAATACAAATTCTTTTTAATGTTACTGTCTCCAATTTTTTTTTTTTTCCTTTTCAAAAAGGGTACTGTATAGCCTTTATTTAAAATAAAGTTTCATAAACTATAATAGATTCTGTATAAGAAGTAACATTTTTTTTTTTTAAAAAAAAATAAAAGAATATTAACCAAATAATGTAAGACTGATTTAGAAAGAAAAATATATGCATGTACTATTGAAGATTTTAAATTTTAAAAATATTTCGAGGAAAAAATGTTAAAATTTCATAACTTAGTATTTTTTTTTTAAAAAAAAAACAATTCTAAGTTAAGTCTATGAATAACACAAGCTGTGTTTTGAATTCATCTTTAGCAGAACTCAATGATATGATGAACTTTCACACACACACTAACACATTAAGCTATTTTCTTTCTAAAAAAACATATTTTTTTATGATCCAAATATCACATCTCTTAGAATGTTGCACCACATTAATGTTTCAAAGAGAACGAGAGAAAAAAACTTTCTAAAAGAAAAGAGAATCGTGAAACACCGTAATAAAAAGATTAATACAGACATCATTTTATTAGGTCTTTATTTTGTTTCCTCGAACACTAAACCATCATTTTTTTCAATGGAAAAAGCATCTCGATGTTTTTAAGGTGTTAGAGAGAGCTATAAACGTGTCAATTTCGTTGTTAATGATCTAGTATGTGTCTCCTATTTTCTTTTAACGTCCCTTAGGAAAACTTATTTGAACTTTTTTTCATTACCAACATATTTCTCATGTACTCTTTCATTTTAAACATAACATTTAATTTGACAAATGTTTCTTAAATCTAGATTTAAAGTGCTTTATGCTTACAGGGATATATTTTAGCGAACTGCGATTAATACAGAAAAACACTTCTTTTTAGATAAGAGAAATTCTAGAAATATCTACTACACGTATTTTAAGAGTATAAATTGTTTGACTTATATTTTTGCTTACATTTCATTTACATATTTCCTAATATTTTATTAAGATGATTTACATTAAGTATTATCGTATTATATTAATTGAAACATATGAAATAATTTTAAATATTAACTTCATTATATATAATCTAAGCATGAAAATAAAATTTCATATGTAAGTCCTTTAACTCTCTAACTAATTCTTAGTACCCATTCAAAACTTCAAATACAAACTTGAATAAATATGTTAAGGATATATATAAATTGAATTTAATACTGAATACAACGCATTATCAGGCATCGGACTTATGTATTTAAATGTTTTCAAATAAATTATTGAATTAATTCCCTGTTATAAAACACATCATAATTACTTTCATAGACGAATTATTTCCCATTAGTCTCGCACACAGTTTTAAAATTAAAATTCTAAAGATCGCTAAGCAAAAATAGTTTTCATTTAGTTTTATTTCAAGTATATATGTATATCTAGAGGCACTCTGAAAATTTTAATGTAATGGATAATTCTTCTCTGTTAGACTATTATTAACTAGAAGAACTGAATATCTTATACTGAGAAACCAAATGTTACTTTAAATCATTAAATACACCGAATTTAGTTAATTATGAATGAACATAAAAGGAAGGTAAAAATAAAGAGCAGAAAGCTACAATTAGTTATCAAACAATTCTTAAATAAAAAAAAACCAGCATTTTGAGTTATAATAATAGTTATAATAAATTTTTTCTAAAAGCAATATACGCGCCGTTAATCAGAACAGTATATAACTATAATTAGTGTAATTAAACTATAATTCAAAAGTAATACTGTTCCTTTAAAATTGATAGGAAATTATCACACAATAAAACCTGAAGAACTTTAATAATGCTATTTTAATTTCGAAGATAATATCTCTCTCTCTCTGTCGTAATTTGATTGTCTAGGTAATTTGATTGCATTTCAATTTTTTTCCAGAAATTTCTGATTACGTATGCATTATTTTAACACATCAATTTGCAAAATTACTTAATTTTTATTCAAGTTTATTTTAATCCGATTTATACACGGGAAATGTGTTATTGTTATAGCATGGTTTTTAAAAATAGGATTATTATAGGCAAAATACAGGCATTTGAAAAGTAATCAAGAACGGTATGTCAATAACATAAACAATATCCCTTCAGAGGCTAAAAAAATTGGCAAAAAATAATGAGTTATAATTTTTTTTAATGGGAATACTATTTACAGGTAGTAATACTTTATTTAAAATCTTAATTTTACGTTTTAGTTTTCAACATATGGCTCAAAAATCATTTTTATCGTTAATAAGTGACAAAGTGTAATTTTTTACGTTGACACAGTCAAGTTTACTGCGTTTTTCAGTAAACTTTAATACAGTAAAACAGTATGTATTAAAAACTATTTAAGTCCCAGACATGTTTTGGGAAGTTCTTTGAGTAAAGAAGATATAAGTTCTAGAAAGTAAACTCTCTGAATTATTTAATTTTCAAAATTAATTCAAAACAAGCATGTTTTCTCTCTTTCAATGTTAGGTAAATTTATAACTCTGCGATTAGCAAATCTAATACTTTTGATATTTATACATTTGTATAGTCATCAATTATTGCTTAATATGAAGGAAAAAACAAAAGGGAATGATTTTGATTGCTATGGTAATCTTCAAACATGTTTCAATACTTCCTTTTTTTATAAAATGTAGATTTTTTTTTCCATTTTGATAACATAAATACTGGTGTTTATTGCTCTTGTATATGTCCATTATATTTCAATAAGCAACATAATTATAATAAAAAAAGTATACATTCAATTTAAAATAAAAATAACAGTTTTTATAAACATTTTCTCAATGGAGAATTTGGTAATTTTTAACAGTGTGAATGTTGAAGACGTTAATACACGCTAGCTTCATTTTCCCTTGTGACATTGGTTTAAAATTAGAGAGTTAAAAAAACTAAAATAATACCCTTCAAACTGTAGTGAAACTCCGTCCGTGTTAGAGTGAGGGTTAACCTAAAGAAGTATTTTTTTTCAAAAACACGAGCTTTATTTCCATTAATGCCAAACATAATAAGTTTGAAAATAGCTAATGGAAGCAGGTTAATTCCAAACAACTGCAATAATTATTACTAAATGTACTTATCAAGCACATGTGAAGAAATGCAGACGCATGGCTATCTTTCCTGGTCTCGAGAACAACAGTATATATTTATGACAACAATGAGTATAAGCTCCAAGTCCTATACTGAGACACGCTTACAAATTCTCATTGATATAATCCACAATTGCATTAACGTATCTTTCCACTCCATTCTTTCTCGAATTCGATTCACTAAACTTAAAATACTGTGTCTCATTTGCATAAATCGTGGTCCCTTTACAGAAAGAGGTTCTCAATTGAAAATTTAGAAAGTATTTTCTCTTGAGGGGTTTATTAGTAAAAGAACGTGAAAAGAGCTCGTATACATTTTATACAGGGGGATTCGCTATCAGACCGACAAACCTGCAAGATGTGTATATGGCACATAGACGACTCGGAATCACATATATGTGTAGGGTCACAAATATCGTACTCTCGAGCTATGCTGCAAATAAACAGAGAAAAATAGTAGAAACAATAACACATTAATGGGAAAGAAAACGTTTTATTAAAAAGAAATTAAGACCAGAAGTCGTTTAGAAAGTTTGACAGTGGCGTTGCAGGAAATTCCTTAGGCTCCGGATTGAGTGATTGATTGAAGATCAACGTCGCACTGTTCAACTACACGAGGGCTTTTGGCAACGGACTACGTAATTTTGAACCATGGTCAAGTGACGTGGACGACACCTGAGCTGGCACCGCTCTCTCCTAACTACCACGCCACACCGACGGGAGGACGTTTCAGGTCTCGACAGATTTAACGTGAATCGCTACCCTACACGGCGGGTCTTTAGTGGAACTGGGCTAGAACTCGTGACAAGGCAAGCCACGATCAGATACCTATACCATTCGGCTACCGCGGCCACCTTACGCTCTAGAAGATTCCTGGCACGTCACGTATCCTTCCGGTAGTTACAGACATTCGAGCAGAACTGATATGCTTCAACTGAAGGAACGTGTGTCTCTTTGACCGAATTCGTCATGTGACCCGAACTGGAATCATAGCATTTTCCATTCACGTTTGTAAAGATCCTCTGATGCGGAACACTTATGTTCAAATAAGGTCCCTGGTGCAACAGCTAAGATAATTACCCATTGCTACCAGCACGTCAACCAGTTCTTTGTTTTGAATACGAGTTCATCCTACTACCTCGGGAAATGGATTGCAAATGTTGACTTCCAGCAGGATCTGTTTTCACGAAACCTACCATTTAGCACCCCTTATTGCAAGACTACACGGAGGAATCTTCCAGATCGTAAGGAATTCCATTCAGTGCCACTGTCAGGCCTAGCAGAAGACTTCTGGACGTAATTTCAGACGCATCTTGCAGTGCAATATTTCAATAAAATGTTTTCTGTTTCATTAATTGTTGCGTTTTCTGTTTGTTTTTTTATCTACTTTGCACCATATCTTGCAACTATAGCGTTCGTGACACTGCATTCCTATATGATTTGGAATCGTCTTTGTAAACATACACACCCTGCAAGTTTGTCGATATGCTAGCGAATCACCCTTGTCATTTAATCTCTTCCCATCAAATCGTTTTTCTTTCTTATCAAACGTCAGTTTGCGCAACGTGATTTAAGCAAATATTTTCATTAATAAAGGATTTGTAATTTGTTCATTTGATTATTAATATATACATGAACCAGCTATAACCACTTAATTACGATAACATTATAATTTAGAATATTTTTTTTTAAGAAAAAAAATGTTGAATACTTGAAAGTCCAACTTCAGTATTAGTTAAAAAATGTAATTAAAATATAATTGCATAACAGCTTAAAACACATTAAACTACTTCATATAAACCATTGTGTGTGCAACTGAAGATGATTTCAGGGATAAAATTAAACAAAAAATATGCGTCTGCTATCACCAAATAATGATACCGTGAAGAGTGCTTTCCGCAGTTTAAAAGGTTTTTAATTTGTTTGCCACGCTTACTGGAATTAATTAATATAGTTAAAAACCTCGAGTAAATAAAACTTTTAGATCGAGAAATTAATTTTTATCATTTTCTAAAAATACTTTATACCGAACAAAAGAAGAGTTTTAAAGTTTTCTTTTTTTGAAAAATGTTACAAACTTGAAAAGAAATGTTCTTTTTTTTCCCCTCGCTCTTTTCATTACGAATCGACTCAAAGAAAGGAAACGTATTTACTTCAAGAAGTAATTATGTGTTTCATGAAGTGGCTTTAACGCTAGTATAAGGTCTGATTATTTTTATCTGCAGTAAATTATTCATTTTTTTAACCTACTAAAGAAATGGTTTCAGAATATTATTCGAAAGAAGCTTAGGTTGCAAGTTTTTCAAAAGAGAAATAGAAAAGAAAAAGAATCCGCCATCAGCATAAAAATATAATTTTAAATGAAATTTCTTTTCGAATAATAAGTTACGTTATACTTAGTAATTAAGACCCATTTCGAAATGAAACACTTATTTTTTTTCTTATTTTTTAACATGTTGGAGTAATTTAAGTCTTCCGAGTTACATATTTAATAGAAAAATTCAAAATGGTATATTTTTCTCTCTTTTTTTTTATTAAATTTAGTTTTAAAAATAAAGAAATGTACAATTTCTATATTTCACAAGAGAAATGATTCAGATAAAGTAATTCAAAAATTAATATCAAATAACAAAAGAGTTAAAAATTAACTGCCCTCCCAAAAAAAAATTATCTTTTTTTACAGTTATAACTATTTGAACAACTTTATTAATTATGATTGCGTTTTAAAATTGCACTTGCATGAAACATATGAATTTATTGTTTTAGTTCAAATATTGTGCATAATAATTATGAAATCATTAGAAATTTCTAGGTATAAGAAATTCTTGATGTAATAAAGATATTTCTTTGAAATAAAAATCAGAGTCAGAGTTTATGCGTGTATTAATCCTTTGATGAAGATTATTCTTAATTTTATTTTCCTGCCGATCAACAAAACTTGAAAATATGTTTTTTTCAGGAACTATTCTGAAAGTAATGTAGATTTTTTTTTTCTTCTTTTTGTCGTATAGTTTTATATATAAAAAAAAAAAAAATAGTGTTGCTGAATGATTTTGAATTTCGTTTGTTTTGTTAAATATGCCTATAATCGAACACTTTAAATAAATTAAGGCTAATTTAAAATATATTAATAGAAACAAATATTAATAATTTTAACAATATTGTTAATTAACTGTATCCTTTTTAATTTTGGTTTTAATGATTTATCTCGTTTCTATTTAATTCAAAAATAGGTCATTTATAAATTATTACTGATAAAATTAATTATAAGTATTAATTCAAAAATTCTTTATTTTTTTACTATTAACAAAATAGAGAAAAGTCTTGAAGGTTTCCATTACATATCGTTTTACTGGCGTTTAATTATTTTTTTTTCTTTCTGTACACTTATTGTAACTTAAATGGACCTTTCAAATATAAAACTACAGAAATCATTGGTTTTGATTCCACGCTGAAAAATAAAAAGATAATTATTTCTAGATAAGCATCTCTCACTAAAATCTCACTTAAAAGCCTCTTTTTGAAATCATCTGCGAAATATTGTAAATATTTCCAATGTTAAAATCTTTCTGTGCAATTTGAATGTTTTCGAACACTTTTTTGTTTATTAACTTCGACCAAGATTATTCTCAACTCTAGAGTTTTTACAGAATTCCAAAACAAACAAACGTATTTTTAAGAAACAGTATTGAGAATAACATTGAATTATCTTTCGCGCAGTTTCTCGGCTTCCGGATGCAACACGTTTTCGGCATGAATAATTCAAACTCTTTCCTTTTTTGGCCGACTGCAAACTAGTAATAAAATAAAATATGTTTTCACAGAGATGCGGACTCGAAATGTTGAATTTGAAAGCGAGAAATAAATTGAAGCATTCAACTTTTGACCTCTTTCCAAATTGCATTGACATCCACCTGCCACTAAGTAAATAAATTCATTTTTGCGGGATATAAATATTTAGGATTTCTTTTAGGTTTTTCATTGCGAGAGCTTTATGAGTTTTTAGAAATGTCAAATATGCCTTGTTGCTAATAGTATACGTTCTTGAGAAGAGTTTCAGCGAATAAATTTTAAGTAATCTTGGTTTCTTTTCGCTTGCTTATTGCATGTAATAATTTTTATTACAGCCCACCTTTATTTATATTTTACAAAAAATTCAAAGAAAAATAAAAATTTACAGATTTTAAATAATAATGTTTCATACAATAAAATATATGAGTATATTTTTAAAGTATTTTTAAATATAATAAAAACATTCTGTTGATTAAATACGCGATGAATTACATATAGAAAAAGGTTTACTCCAAACTCTTATTTGTCAAATGTGATGTTCATTACTCGGCATAATTTAGTTTAATTTAAAAAAAAAAACATAATAAATAGTATGAAATTAGGAAGTTAAAACTTGTTGATTTACAGTTACTTATGAAAGTGCAAACACGACACAAAAATGCAATACCTATAAAATTCTGTATACACATTTAAGTATTACTTGTTATTTTTATGTAGTTTTCCTAATTGAATTAAAGAAAATATAGCACATGTGTTATATATATATCTCGGTTATTAAATAAAAATATGTAAAAAAATTTTAAAAAATATTATAAAAAGTATGAAATTGGGCAGTTAAAATTAGTGGATTTTCGGGTTACATATGAAAATGCAAACACGATAAAAGGGCAGTAATAACTGTAAAATTATGTATACATTTAAGAATTCATATTGTTATATTTATATACAGTTTTCCTTATTTAACTTAAAGAAAATATGGCATATGTAATATTTCTCGGTTGTTAATTAAAATATGCCAAACATTTAAAAAAATATAATAAATAGTATGAAACTGGGGAGTTAAAACTTGTGGATTTTCAATTACACATAAAATTGCAAACATGATAAAAAGGCAGTAATACCTGTAAAATTATGTATACATTTTAGTATTCACTGTTATTTTTATATACTGTTTTTCTTATTGAACTTAAAGAAAATACGTTGCATGAGGTATATATAGGTTAATTAAAATATGCAAAAATTAACTAATAATTGTACAAAACAACTAACCAAATCCAAATCAAAGAAATTAATTAAGCTCATATAAAAATTAATTACTACTTAAAACATTTAAAACTAAACAAAATTACTCTTCAGCATTCTTAATATGCAATAAATTTTTAAAAATAACAATTTTATGAAAAAAAGTTATATATTTTCATAAAAGTTTTAATCAGCAAATAGAAAAGAAGAAAAACATAATTAAAGTAAAAAAAAATAATTAATTCAATAAGAAAGAAGTATAGCTGTAATAAAGCGTATTTTTTTTTTCAAATAGAAATATTTATTTCAAACTTAATATAATAAAAGTGAAATGTAAAAATATTGTCTAACTATTGTATTCAAAGTTGCTATTCTTTTCAATCTACAATTTTTCTCCTGACCTATTAGTTTCTAGGAGCAGCAATAAAAAAAACCAAAACCTGGTAGAAAAGAAAAACAAAAAACATAATCAAACCTTGTAAATGCTTTTCTCAGGGAAAAAAATCATTTTCTTTCTTTTAAATCACGCAAATTAAATACACACGTTTACCAGCAGACATGAAATGAACTTAAAGAAACAATAAACAAAGGAATGATTTTGTTATTGAAAAAATCGCAATTACATATTCCAACAAAATAATTTGTTTCATTGTTTCATTAAACTAAAATGAAAGAAAAAAATTATAAGTTCTCTTAATTTTATCAGATTCGTTGAATTATTACAAAGAAGAAATACATTTTGTAATTAAAAGTTACAATTTTTTTTTCCCTAAAAAGGATTCTAAAATGCAAATAGTGAAGAAAATATTCGAATGCTGACTGACAAAAAAAAATCAAGATGCAAAAACCATAGCTTGGAAATTAATTATCATGAATTTGCTTTCTGGATTAAAGAATAATATTTGAAATAAAAGTTACTTCTATATCCCCAGAAAAAACCACGAGTAAATGAAATAAAGAGAAACACACAAACTACAGAATTTCTTTTTTAATTAATATTTTGGTTGCTAAGATATATCAGCGATTTGATCCAAAATATCTATTAAATTCCCTTAAGAAAAAGAAATTTAATATTAAATCCCCTAAAAATATGCATGCTGGAATTGAATATTCTTGAGTAAGGAAAACTTAATTACATAACATATTTTCTGAAAATTTATCACGTCTCTTGCTGTATTTAATTCGTGTAAGTTTTTTTACCAAAGAGTAAGGCACACATATTTAAATATCACTATCAGATAGTATAATTATAACTTTATGCAACGAATATACAATCAAAAGCACATCAGAAATTTCTGCATTCGGTTTTATTCCCAACAGTATTCATCCTTTTTGTTTTTAGTGTTCATCATTTCTTGCTTAACTTCTCAGGTACCTTAAAGATTTTAGAAGGGAAAAAAATGAACTAAATCATTGCTTCTCAAAGTTTCAATATTCGCGATCCAATATTCAATTATAATTTGCGTAGCACCCCCCTCATACAATAACAGTGTATTGAATTCAATACTATACTTCGACACTAAAATTACAATAGGACCTTAACCTCATAAGTTCCACTGGCGTATATAAACGTCTCGCTCAGTCAAAGCGTTAATTTCCTCGGACGTATATATACTTCTTTCCGAAGTACGATACTTTTTTTTTGCACTGATATCCATATAGTTATTCCGAAGGCCTTGGAATGCAATAAAAGAACCTTGAAAGGAATGTTTGCGAAGGATTTACTTATTTCAGATTATTTTCTCTTCTTTATTCTTCACCCCACCCCAATACATCACATACGCGCACCTGCGTGGAAAACGAATCTCATAAATTTTAATCGGTAGTTAAGGCATTAATTATAATCTGTACAAATTAAAAAGATAAGTGTTAATTTTTGTATATAATTTTATATATATGACAATCCCATGGGTTCACTGGTAATTATTAAACTTTTTTTTAGCTTAGTATTGTTAAATTAATTATAAAATATATTGTGTAGCACTGATACATTTATAAGTGAATATATCAGTGTAAATTTGTATTTTATTTTTTATGAAATCAGAATATATATTTTGTTTGTTTACTTTCAGTAAGTTATTAATTTTTTTTAATAATCTTTTGTTTTTGACTTTTCAATAGGCTCGCGCCCCTCTCGTAGAGTTGTCATGTCCCCCCAAGGGGGACTTGCCTCACAATTTGAGAAACGCTGAACTAGATGAATCTGCACCTTTCCATGCACGAGCTATTGCCCTCAATTAATTGTTTGTTATCATAGCTCTCAGAAACAACGGGATAACTATTGACTTAATGCCCAAGTGGGCTGAACTCACCCAAAAGGTTTCAAAAGTACAAAAGATCCCCAACGAGCCTTGTAATTCTGAGTTTCGGTTATGTGACGAAGTCGACACCTTAGCTGGTGCCCAATCTCCGAACTTCTACTCCCCACCAACGAGAGGACCTTCAGCCTCGACAGCTTTAACGTACGTCGGCCCCTCTACACAGTGGGTCTCCAACGGCACTTAGGTACTACACAATATCAAAATTGATTGATTGATTGAATATTAAAGTCGCACTGTTCTGCTACACGAGGGCTTTTGGCGACGGACCACGTCATTTTGAACCATGGTCAAGTGACGTGGACGACACCTGAGCTGGAACCCCTCACCTAAATACCACACCACACCAACGGGAGGACGTTTCAGCTCTCGAAAGATTTAACGTTAATCTCTGCCCTACACGGCGGGTCTTTAGTGGTACTGGGCTCGAACTCGTGACAAGGCAAGCCACGGTCCGATACCTACACCACTCGGCTACCGCGGCCACTACACAATATCAAAGTGATGACTTAGTGACTCAACACATATAACGTGCATCACCCCCTACATAAAAAGTATTTAATTGCATCAGAGCTGGAACCCTTGAGGGCCACTTTTCCGCTTAGGCACACTAAGCACGTACCTATTGCGAAAAAAAAAAAAATATGGAGGGTGGAAAAAAAAGAGAAAAAATTCAAATTACAGTGAACCAAATTTCAAGACTGTATGTTTAATAGTTTAAAAACGGAAATAATTACCTATAACGCCTGTTAAGAATCCGCAACGCCACTAGAGGGTGTATCTTTGTAAAAAACATTTTGTATCGGATTTCTACTCCATGAAAGAAATATGCCTACCAAATTTCAAGACTGTACATCTAAGAGTTTAAACACGGAAATAATTTTCCATAACGTCCCTTAAACCCCCGCAACGCCCCTTGAGGGTCGATTTTTGTAAAAACAATTTTTTAACGGAACTCTACCCCCCATAAAAAGAATCTGCTTACCAAATTTCAAAACTGTACGTCTAATAGTTTAAAAAGTGAAATAATTATCTTTAGCGTCCCTTAAGGCCCTGCAACGCCACCTGGGGCTCAATTTTAACAAAGTCCGTTCTTAGCGGATCTCTACTCCATGAAAGAAACGTGCCTACCAAATTTCAAGTCTGTAGGTTTAATAGTTCCTGATATATCGCGAGGATTAACTAAGTGTCAGTAGCTTTTCTCCTTTATATTTATAGATCTTATTTTTAACTGAATTGAAATAAAATAGAAAAATAACATTCAGTAAAGCCCTTGTCTTTTAGTATATTTTAACTATAATAAAAAACTTTTAAAACTATTTGATTTTACTTAAATAAAGTATTAATTGAAACTATCCCCATTCTTATTCATCCATTCTTATTCAATATCGATTGCAATAAAAAGATGACAATAATTATTTCATCCACCGTAGTATTAATAACTAATAGTCAAATAAAATTTTCAAGATCAATCATATAGCTTCAAGAAGCATATGCAACCATAAAAACAAAAGAAACGTATTGCCTTATTTTTCTACTCTATGTCTTACAAGACAAAAAAAGAAGTAAAAACCGACTGATTTAGTAATTTTTTTTTTATTATTTGATTCAAATATCGATCAAGCTCTCCAGTCCTGTACAATATATTTAACATTAAAACCAAAATAACTACAGAATAAAAATTCTTCAGAATAGAGAAGGCAGGAGAGAGGTGGGGGGGGGTACTTTTGGATGCCAAGGCAATGTTTTCTTAGGTTTAATGTTAACAAGAAGTATAAATAGAGGAGGATCATAGAGTGACTTAAAGGACAGATAAAGAAAGCTTTATTTTATAATATAATGTCCAACTCGAAAGGAAAAATAAATAATCCGGGCAGAACTTGAAGCCGTCCCCATCAATTTCCGGTCAATTTTGTTGGAAATCCTAGCTCTTTTTTACATAACCATTTCTGTTTATCCCAGAAAGTGGTTTCTTATTCCGAGGTAGGGATGCTCCAAAAACATAAAAAAAAAAGTAAGAAAGAAAGAAATTTTCTTATTTTATAAAATGAAACTTTTGGGTTACACGAGAGTTTTTCCGCAGAAAAATCCAGCCAAGTTTTCATTTCCTTTTTGAATTCTACTCGGCTAAGAAGTTCATTTCCTGAAGAAATCCTCTCGGCTTGATAATAATGCGGAAACAAAAAACCTGTTGTCGCCCTGAGATTGCTATCTTTAAAATAAAGTGGGGTGCATTTATATTCAAGAGATCTTGTCTCCAAAAAAATATATATATATACTTTTTGTCACCGAGAATCAGATTTCGAAATGGCAAAACGAGCGATGTCATTTCTCTTTAAAGCTGGAAGGAAAATGGTAATCCGAATTTATGCTGTCATCGAAATTATTGTAATAATGTATTTCGGTGTTTCAGGATAAAATGTTCCCAGACACACGAGTCAATAATTCTTTATTATTTTTAGTGTTATTTATTTAAACTATATGTTCTGTGTGTTAATATATATTCAAAGACACTTTATATTCAATTTATTTATAAATTGCGATGTTTTTTCAAAGCAAATAATGCTTACGAATAGAACCGAAACTTAGAAATAATTTCTTTAAAAATATCTCTATAATACTAATATTGTATTCTGACTTCTCTCTATACTATAAGTGTGGGAGAACTATATTTCATTATCACTCGTTTCTGCCTGATTCTTTTTATGTTTTCAGTCTCCTTTTGTCTAGTATACTGTATTGCCTAATCAGGTTTCCCCGGTATACATCAAAAGACACAAAAATGTTTATTTTATTGAACATTTCTAAATTTCATTTCTTTTTATGTTTTCAGTCTCCTTTTGTCTAGTATACTGTGTTGACTAATCAGGTTTCCTGGTTATACATTAAAAGACACAAAAATGTTTATTTTATTGAACATTTCTAAATTTCATTTCTTTTTATGTTTTCAGTCTCCTTTTGTCTAGTATACTGTGTTGACTAATAAGGTTTCCCCGGTATACATCAAAAGACACAAAAATGCTTATTTTATTGAACATTTCTAAATTTTAAAAGCGAACTGTGATAAAAGAATATACGGTTTACAACCTAACGAAGTCATATATAAAAATAGAGACACTATCCCACGAGAAAGTATTTTTCACGTTTGAATCCAGCTTTTTCACTTTAGGCAGTGATAGCATTAAAAGGAAAATGAGCTGCATAATATATTACATTTTTGTTTTTATTGTTGTTTATGCCACTTGATCGACAGTAACATCAGATCAAGCCCCTTGAAATTCATCACGGCAAGGGGATACATTTTTACGCCTGTCGTTAGACGTAGCTTTGAGCACCATACATAGTGTCATGATCCTTCAACCACGAGTGTGAGACTGTCCGAGGAAAAAACAAACAATATCTAAAGTTAAACACTTTTTCTTAGCCTTTAACACTTATAAGAATTTATCAGAATTAACGAGAACGCAATCTGCTAACTTAACCTGAGGAGCAATAAAACTTATTAATCGGAGTAGATAAATACAAACCCTTATCCTAACAATTCCCTTGAACGCTGTTGCTACCAACTTGCTTAATCGTCAGCCGTTAGGGGGACGGCTTTCCTTTTTCTGAATCCTTCCTTCTAGGATTAATATTACAAAGTGCGACCACCATTCGCTCACACTATGCTTTCAGCGTTGGATCAATTTTCAACCATCACCTTGCCTACTCCATGACTAACGCTTAAATAGAAGTATAGAATCAAGTACTCACTACTGAAAGCGGTTTCCAATTAAAATCACAGTTAAAAAGAGTATTTTCACATAGAAGATTAGTAGAAGCCCGAATAGAGCCCGTTACAAAGTTGTTAACCCGATTTAGGGTACCTCAATGCCGCAAAGGCACTATTAATTTACAAACAACCATGCCTTCTCCGGGATTTGAAACCAGCCCCTATGACACAACAGTCAGCGTCACTAAACACTATACCGGATGGGCAGCTTATTTATTTTTTAAGTGTAACGAACATTCAAGATATTGTTTGAAATGAACTACAGCACAGGATTTTCTCTTCTTATTTAAATTTAACACTGTGTTTCATATTTCTTCATTCTGCGAATACTATGTCATAAAAAGGAAAAAAAATATATTGATAATACTTGTAACCTTTCCAATGCTAAGTTTAGATATTACGTAACATAATGCTAGCAAAGCAAAGATTACATAATCTTATATATAACTCAGAGTTATAGAATCAACAACACAGCATTGACTTAGACCACTTTAAAGAATCTCCGTCACTTTTATCGTCGTGTTATAGGAAAGCGAACGCGTGATTAGAACCTTTCCTTCACACTGTGATGAACTTTAACGTTTCTTCAGACGCGTCTTTAATTATGGACGCCCAATAAGGGGCAAAAGGGAAGAATTTTATGAGCGAGAAAGTCAAACTAGCTGGCGATCGCGAAACAAGCCAAGAAACTTGCCTAATTCGAGTCTCTTGTGTATTTTGTGAGGCGTGTAACTTACAGGTTGACGTGCTACCGTAGTTTCATTTTAGTGGCCCTAAACCACGTTCATAGATGTTTTTATGTCCAACTTTTGTTGGGCTAGTAAAAGTTGATGACGGCATAAGGTGGAAAAGCAAGAGCGTGAAAAAAAGCGGGAGTGAAAGCGAGAGGTGCAAAACTAAAACGTTAAATGGAATTTAAGATTTTAAATCATTCTTTTTCACAAAACAAATTTAAGAAGGGGCCTGTGATCATAAAGGCGAAAAGAAGCACCTGCGAAATGTCTGTGAGTCTAACGATGTGAGAAGAAGACTTAATTAAAGACTGATATACGGAAGAAATATACAACGAGCTGAAACATTTGAGTTTCTTTCGGGTATCTTTTCTCTCTATATAAACACAGTTGTCCAATATTAAATTTACAAACATATATTTAGTTATAAATAGAAATACCTATCCCTATTATTTTTAACAAAAGTGATAAATATTTCAGTGATGTCATACAGTATAATTTACAAAATGATTTCAGTTTATGCATCTAGTGTATGTACAATATAGATAAGGGTCGTTTTCTCAAAAAAGACTCAGAATTTTAAAAGTGGGTTGGTTCAGAAATTACCTAATTTGAGTGTTATTTTACAGAAAACAACATAGGTGCACAGATTACAGTTAAAAAAAATACTCGCAATAGTTTGAACAATGAATTGTGTTGGAGAGCCTTTGGTAGTTTAAAAGTTGAACAGTCGTAGGTGGAAGTTGCTCAATGAAAACAAGTGCCAGGAATAGTGGTCTCCAGATTATGGAAATAGTTTAAGACATCGGGTATAATCACTAGAAGGATTAGGCAAAGTAGCACAAGAGACATAAAGCTTGCGGAGTATTGCTGCATACACTTTAAATTAACAAATCCATAGAAGTATGACTACTAGACAACCGTCTCAAGACCTCGTTGCTATGTCAGGAAAAGTTGTATTGAGCCAAATCATGTATAGACAGCAAGTGGAGAGGGTCCTTTATGCGCAGAAAAATATGGCGTGTGTTCCCTTTAAGCAACTTCATGGGAGAGCCTGTCTTACTTCGAGCCGTGGAAAATACTCTAGGAGAAAGCAAGATTGGCACTGCCTTGTTGCTCTTCAGCAATTAATCGTGCTTCGGCACACTCATAGATTTTATCTAGGGAGAATCTGGGAAACGCTATCATCCAGCAAACATCAAAGAAATCGATAGCTTTGAGGGCACTGGCATCTTTGCATTGGGAGGGAGGGTGCGTGTATACTAATCCATATTATTTCTGTATGTGAAGATAACAGCAAAATGCTGTAAGAAAGGAGCGATCAACAACAGTGATGTGAAACTTTCACTGGAGGTGCAATGAAAGATGTACGTTAGAAAAAATGTCAGACATGCCATGCACATTTTTAGCAGCAACTAGCAATTTTGCCAACAGATCATCAACAAATTGAATGGGATTTTTATCAGACATGATCTAAACATGATCCCAGAAAACATCATTTACTAAATATATTAATTCAGGTAATGTGGTTAGCAAATAAACAGGTTCATCTCGCCCTATTTAATACACCTTTTGAATAGCTACTGATTATCGGTAAACTACGAAGACGTGTAATGATGTGTACTCTTCAATGGGATGATAAGACCCCAACCACATAATGCTTTCTAGTATCAATCTTTACACTTCAATATGATATATGTTTGCCGCCAAATTCCTATGCTAAATCTTCCTACTTTGATTCCCTCTACTTAACTTTACATTCTGACAGGTAATTTTGAAATATCACCCCCACTCGCATCCTCGTATATATATATAACACACACACACACACACACATATATATATATATATATATATATATATATATATATATATTATATGTACATGATTTTATTCTTTCATAGGTAATTACTCTGCATTCACCCAAGCATTTTCACGTCAAGAGGTGTATGGATTAATTAGTTGCTCATCAGTGACGCACTTTGAAGCTACACAAGGGATATTGAGGACAAACCTCGTCGTTTTCAATTCAAGTCAAGTAGCAAAGAGTGCTCCTTGACCCCTCTCCAAAGTTCCGCATCCCACCCCCGTAGATCCTCAACAGATTTAAGGTGTGTCATCTCCTTCCCACGTCAAGTCTTCCGTGGCACTAGAATAACGCTAGACATAAGTTAAGAAACATGACCTTCAGGCTACCAAGAGTGAACATGAAATATTGGTATTAACCCTTTCGCGACGTTTGTGTCATATATGCACCAGTCTCAAACCCCCTTCTTGGGTAGTAGGCCGTTCAATGCAGCTTTCTATGGGGACGATCAGTCCTGTAGATTCCTCGGTGCATCACCTCTTGCCAGGGACACTTGGGGTGGAAGCCCATGTGACACATGACACAAAAATGTTTTCGTCGCAAAAAGGTTAATACCATGAAATATGCAAATTTAGGAGTGATGTTTAATTTATGTAAATGTAAAACGAATTTACTAACTACAAAATCCATCTCCTTAAATCAGTATTTTGTGATATAATATTTCGAATTTCATCCCAATCTGTGTCATGACATGAAATTTAACTCAAAGAATTTAGAAGATCCATTACATTTAAAGTAAAGAAAAAAAATATGAGGAATAAATCAATATTGAGTGATTCACTTCTTTGTCTTGGAGAATACAAATGTTAAATTCTTAATATTTCGAGAGGTCTCGAAACATTAAGAAACTCTCCTTGAACACTTGAAGAGTGCGTCATGTTAAAACACATCTTCGTGTTGTTGTTAAAGTGCTTCAAAATTGAATAATACAAATTGCGTTACTTTCGATTTAAATTTAGGAAGTTATACAGATTCCTTATTTTTTTTTACATCAGGTTTTTTTTTTAAAGTGAATACTTGATGTCTCAATATGGTTAAAGAAACATTTAATTTTATTTTAGAGGAATATTTTTATGTCTAATAGCTTAATCAATTTTCACCCCCCCCCAAATAAATCTGAATGTATTGTTTTCCTATTATTTATTTTATTTATCGATGTATCTTAAAACCAATTATTAATTATGTTACATTCTATGGTTTTAAGAAAGTGAATTTTTTGTAATTCACATGTGTTTTTAAAACATTATTACAATAATTCTAGCGCTTTGATAAGTGCTTTAAAAACTAAAAGTAACATTTTTTGATTAGATTAAAAAGTCATTCTTAAGATTTAGTTTGTAATTTTAGAATATTTGTGTGCTTATACGTTTAAGTATCCCATGTTACACCGACATTATATATTGAAAAATAAAGTATTTTCCAACGCAGAAATATTTTTTGAAAATCTATTGAAAATTTTAATTTATATTTATCACATACTATGCTTTTTTAAGAAAATTCGATTTAAAATTTTAAAATGCTAATGAAGAATTAAATTAATTCTTTTTATGTTAAACTGATTAAAAAAAGCGTCAAGAAGCATTACTACATAAGTAAAGGAATAAAAACCTGCTACCTATATCAAGAATAGAGCTAGTATGTTTTTATTTTTTATTTGTGCTACAGAATTTGCAGTAACCCCGTTAAAATTCTTTGTTCCTTTAGAAATCTAATTACGGATCTCGCAGAAGAGTTTCGAGTCATTCAATCCCAAGACTCAGCTGATTAAAACCATGTTGAAAAGAGCTTGAAACTTCTTGGAAGTTATGATATAAGGTTCCCTATAAATTAATTTATGTTTTTTACTCAACTATATAGCATCGAATTTTCACAAACATAAAAAAAAGGTAGTTTACCTCGTAAATTATTTTCAGATAGGTGCCGAGAGAATATAATCAAATATAAGATATATCCATGCATCTTTTAGAAATATATTTGTCTTGAGATATTATTGCTAACTCTACGCGATTTTGGAGATGTAATAGAAATCTTTTGAGGATATGCTCTAAGGATCTTCCAAGGATAAATTTGAATAAATAAGTAGCTTTGGATTAAGAATTTTTTTTGTTAAAAATGAGGGTTGCATTAAAGATGGTACTATTTGGATTATACAATGATTTATTTATGAAGTGATATTCCTGATTTACTTGGGAACATACATATATATACTCAGTGAATATTGTTTAGATAAAATATCGAATTGAATTTATTTACAATTATCTATGTAAAGAAATTCTAAAATGTACAAGCAAATTGTTATTTTTCATTAGAATGTTTTTATAAAAAATTTAATATCATTATTCAAAAATTTCTTTAATTTACCCTAACATTTGAAAGTTTCCTTTATAAAATCATAGATGGGGATAGAGTAACTCATAAAAATGATATATACCAAACATTTTTATACAAACATATTATTTATTTTAGGATAGAAAATTACAAAAATATACTTTTAACATTTTTCCTATAATTTCAGTTTATACTTCAAAATTTTAATTAATACTAATTAATTTAGCACAAATATTTTTTACACTTATTAGTAATGCTACATATCCGACTTTATTTTTCAAGTTTTTAATATGAATTTAGATTATTGAATCTGACAATAAGTGGCTTATTGTTTTTTGATTTGAACATGCTGCTTGAGGTATGTAACATTTAAAATAATTATGAAATTAGAAATTCTGTCTGTTATGTTCCCTTCAGTATTATAAACAGAAAAAAGAAATGTTTTTCAGACATAAAACTGGTTAAATTCTAATTTTTGGAATAGTAGTTCTCAGTCTTCAATATTTAGAATATTAGAACATCCATCTTTGTATAATTTTTAAATTACAATTATTTGTTTTGACCATTAGTTTTAATTACCAGACATATTTGTCTCTCAAAAATTGCATATATATATATATATATATATATATATTAGTCCATAAAATTGGAAAGAATGAGGGGGTTTATCAAATTGGCTTATATATAACCCTGCTATTTAGTTCTAAGCCAGAATTTCATTTGTTAGACCCTCTCTCTTAAAAAATTACCGTTTTAAACACGCTTTGATAAGGTTAACTTTTGAGAATGTAAAAAAAAAAGAATTCTATAGATCTTACAGTATTAAAAAGTATTTTTTTTTTA
>BMAV01017139.1:9086-37727 GCA_019973955.1 Trichonephila inaurata madagascariensis | reverse complement strand
AAATCATTCTTCACAAATATATTCCTCAAGTAAAACAACACCATGCCACATGTAGGAAATATGAAAACAATTTATAAAATATAAATAATACTTTTCAAAAAAAGTGTAATTGTAAAGTAATTTAAAGTAAGCTATAAGTTAGTAAAAACGAGCATTGACATAATTTATTACACATGGGAATTTTAATATAAATATACCTACTTGTCTATAGTATATATTAATGCAAAATCAGATGAACACAAATCCACTAAATATTCAATGCATAACCAATAGGGTTAGTTGAAACAATAAGAAATCAAAAGAAAGAAATCAAAAGGAAAATTAAGACCTAGTAAACTAAAATGCAAATTTATGTTGAGGATTTAATAGTGGGGTTAAACTTATATGATAATGCCTTCTTTTTTTTGCAATTATAAAGTTAAACTATTCGTAATTGCTTTGAAAAATACACTAGAGTCAGACTTTTCCAAAAGAGGAATAATGCAATTTAAGACAATATACTTAAGAGTGAATTAGAGTCAAGAAGTCATCAAAAAATAATTGCGCCAATTTTTGCAGGTTTTAAAGAAGAAATATTTTAAAGCCATTCTGATACTTTAAGAAATTTAAAATCGTCGGTACTTTATCCAGCTCAGATGTAAAAAAAATAAAGTAATTTAACAGAAAGCCTTGCTTTTAAATATGTTTTTCATATTTTGTATGAAAAGTTCAGCTCATAAAGTAAAATGAGTGTTCATGAATTTTAAACAAGGAAGGACTTTTATTTACATTTTTGCTGCAGACTTATGGTTCCAACTCTTTTATTTTGATCATTAATTTAGGGAGAAAATTTTTCAGACTTTACTATGTTAAAAGTATATTATTGAAAAATATAAAGCTAACCAAGCTACTGTTTTACAGTCTTTACTTTCTTTTCAGTAAACGTATAAATAATTGAGGAAACACATTATACACACATGTAAAATAGTATAGTAATTTTCTTTTCCAATTTAAATTCGTTTTTTCTGAAAAAATGATAGACAAGAGAAGAATTTTTCACATTAAGAATTGTAAAATTTAAAGCGCTCGTTTAAATTTAAATGCAGTTTTAATGGGTGAGTGAGTGAGTGAATATTAACATCGCACTGTTCAGCTACACGAGGGCTTTTAATGACGGACTACGTAATTTTGAACCATGTATAAGTGACGTGGACGACACCTGAGTTGGCACCGTCTCCCCTAACTACCACACCACACCAACGGGAGGACCTTTGAGCTCTCGACAGATTTAACGTGCATCGCTGCCCTACATAGTGGGTCTTTAGTGGTACTGGGCTCGAGCTCATGATATGCCTGCTATGATTCGATACCTTGACCACTGGGCTACCGCAGCCCCGCAGTTTTAATGGGAGTAACTAATGGTAATGCATCATTATTTATGTATCAAGTTCAAGCACTTTCTGCTCTTTCCTGAAGAACTACTAAAGATGCCTGATGTAGTATGACTTTCTTTAAATAGCCTTATTGTTTATTGATCAAAAACTAAAAAACCAAAATGATATAAAGTATTTTTGTAAAAACATTAAACACACATCACAAACTTCTAAAAGGGTTTTAATAACTGATTTACAATAAAATTTTAAGAAATCTAATATATATTTCAATCTAATATGGAAAAATAGCATGACCATTTTTAAGAGATGAGCAATATATCGGGGATCTGAAGCGCATACAGGAATTTTTCAAGAAAGGGGGATGAGCAGGGTCCAAAGTCCACCATTCCCGTATCATACTCCAACAAGCCGCCCAACATATTCCTTTGATTTTGTCCATTTTCGGCAACAAGAACAGAAAAAAATCAATTGTTGAAGAAATAATTATCAGTTATTAATAAAATTAATTATTAATAACCAATACTTAAGTACTATATAATATGATTATATTCAATAAAAAAAAGTCAAGTTCTTTAGGGGGGGAGTCCCGGACAGAGGACCTCCGCTTGTGCGCGCCACTGACTGGGATTTATATAATCCAAAATAATACATACAAATAGTTATAAACCTAAGTATAACTAGTCAAAGCAGAAATATTAGACACAGTAGTACAATAGCAAACTCTTACGCTTAGAAACTATGATTTCAGGATTAAACAATGTTCTGTGACCAAAGAATCTTCACCTGTAATTTGCCTATACACTGGGTCATAGGGATATATATATATATACATACTGCTGGCCACCGTAAATGCAACACCCTGAAGGAAGCATGCAGATAACATGAAATTTACATGCATTAGTGGAGGGGTGAGATATGCGAATAGTTAGAATTTCAGCGCAGACACACATCACGCGCGCCTGTGGCGCCACCTCAAAGCGCTATTTAAGGCTTGGAGATTTCGACGATTTCAAGTTCGGCAATTGTGTTTTCCTTATCGTTTTTTCAAAAAACGATGAGTTATGTATCGTAGAAAACAGCGATCAGCTTTTGATCAAATATCCGAGTTCGACAGAGGAAGGATAGTGGCCTACCGAGATTGTGGATTGTCTTTTAGGGGAATCGGTAGTTGTGTTGGACGAAACCAAACTGCAATGCGGATATGTGACCGTTGGATGTAGGAGGATACGACGTACCAACGTGGTCGATCGCATTCACCTCAGTGCACCACTTCACGTGAGGACAGGTAAATTGTGCGCATGGCAGTGACGGATCACTCAGTCACATCACGAACCATAACCCAGCACATTGAGTCTGTAATGCATCATTCAGTGTCTGTGCGTACCATTCGACGCCGTTTACAGCAGAGTGGTCTGTTCGCAAGACGTCCATTGCTTTGTCTACCCTTGACGCAGAACCACAGATGTCTCCGCCGTCAATGGTACGATGAAAGAAGGATGTGGGAGGGAGAATGGAATGAAGTTGTCTTTACTGACGAGTCACGCATCTGTCTGGAACACCACGATGGTCGGATTCGAGTCTGGAGACACCGTGGAGAGAGGATGCTGAACAGTTGCGTTATGCACCGCCACACTGGTCCTGCACCGGGTATTATGGTATGGGGCGGTATTGGATATCACTCTCGCACTCCTCTGGTACGCAATTTCGGTACTTGAAACTGCCAGCGCTACATCTGCGGGGTGTTGTAGCCAGTTGTCCTTCTTTACCTTCAGGCATTAGCTACAGCCACATTTCAATAGGATAATGAGTGACCACAAGTTGCACGTATTGTCCAAAGGATCTTCGTCAACCACTAGATTGAATTGCTTCCCTGGCCGGCTCGCTCTCCGGAACTTTCGCCGATAGAAAACATGTGGTTCATGGTTGCTCAACGATTGATCCAGATTATACCCCCAGCTACCCCATCAGATATATTTTGGCAATGTGTGGAAGCTGTTTGGTCTGCTGTACCCCAAGAACACATTCAAAGTCTCTTTGAATCAATGCCGAGGCGTATGGCAGCGGTGATCTCCAACAATGGTGGCTACTCTGGCTACTAATTCTGGCAGGAACCACACTTCATTTAAGTCTATAAATTAAATCATTTGATACTTGGTCAACATGTTATCTACAAAATAAATCTTGTTGTGATGTCTCTTGTCTTTCTTGGTGTTACATTTACAGTGGCCAGCAGTGTATATAAATAAAAACCAATGTTATGATTTAGCTTAGTAAAACTAATGTTACAGGACTTACAGAACTGCTAGCAATATATTGCTTTGAGTTTGATTTGAATTTAATTTATGTCATACTTATGTCATACATCTCTACTGACGATGGTCATATTTTTTATAGCTTATATGAAATATATCAAATTCTATTCTTTCACATGATCAAGTATATTTTAAATAAATATCATTAGGAAGACATTTGTTGTATTTCCTTAAATCCTTATATCAATGAGTCAGTTTTTCTATCATATCTCTACTAATTTTATGTTTTCCAGTAATTATTCCAAGTCCATCCTTTTATTTATTTTTCTTTATTGGGCGAAACACATAGAAGACATCACACACAAAGAGCATTACGTAACAATCACTGACTCTGAAGCCAAACAAAGTATACATACTCTTAGCCGACTTGTATCACCATCTATATTTAACATTGAATTTTCAATAACATTGAACTCATTTACTCAAGTTAAATCTGTAACGGTAATTAAACTTATAAAGAGCTATCTCGATCTTGAAATTAATTTGAGATTTCTCTGATGATATGGCAATTTTTAACTGTTATCTTCTTACGAATGAAATGTGATAGGTTAATTCGAATGATTACATAAAGGGATTTGCAAGTGCATAACAGGTACAAGGGTAGCTTAAAGTCGAGAGGCTACTGCACAATCAATTATTATGGAATTTTTTTCTACACACTCGAGTGTTCCTTTAAAAGCTTATTACCATAAAGATTCCGTAGCTTAAGGTTCTATTTTTTCCAGATGGCTTGTGGCCAGGCTAGCTCTGTCAGATAAGTGTACCGTGCTTTCTTTATATTTACGTATGCGGATCGTTTCAACATAAACGAAAGTTACTTGATTAATGCCCAGATTTTGATCATGCGTGTGATTTTATTATACTTTGTCACATTCCCTACCACTTCGGGTTCGATTAGACATTGATCAGGATATGATTCCTCGGAATTACCAACTTAGATTTCGTGGGCGTCGCCACAAACTTATTGCGATTTATGATTTTATTAATAATACTTCTCTCAAAAGTATAAAGTTAAACTTCCAAAAAATAATCATCCCAATTTAGACGCTTATATTATTGATGTAACCAAATAAAACAGTTATGGCACATCTGCAGTCAATACGAATAATTTGTATGGCATTTTGGTAATATAAAACGTGAAAGCGATCTTGAAATATTGTTTTTATTTTGTTGTAATGAATTGCAAATGAGCAATATTTGTTTTTAAAACTCTCTGTAGAAATGCATAGATTTACGCAACTCCAGAGTTACACTATTTTCAAATCTCATCATTTCGATTTTTGTTTGAAAAAAAAAACGTTTAAATTGGTGAAAATGGTAACGGGTTTGAAAAGTTTGTCGATATTGCCTGCAAAGAAATTTAGAAGTGTATAGAGATGACGTTCAAGAGCTGCTGGATTCTCACAATCAGGAACTGACAGTTGATGAGCTCAAAGAAATGCATGAGAAAGACATTAAAAAACTTGAGTCTTTAGATCCAATTCACACTAAATGGCGGTTTTGGATTTAACAGAAAGTCTCAGTTTAATTAATTGAAAAAGAGTTAAAAATTTTTGAAAATATAAATCGCAATGGTGAGAGTGTTTTTTTTAACAAAACAAGGAATAAATAAATTACTAGTAGGTTACGAAAAAATTCTGCTGGAGAAAAAAAGTCTTCACCTTTCAGACTACATTGTTAGATTTTTGAATTCTGCATCAAAATAACTTCAATTTGGGGTTTTATATTTGTGTTATCTCTCTAAGATTTCATTTTATTTATTTATTTTTTTGCAAATTTTTATTTTCTTTCGCCTCCGGACCCAAATAATAATAATTTATACATATTTATATGCGAAATATTAACCCGATTTACGCGCGCGCGGTTACTCTGTCTCATCTATCACCTAAGAGTTCGGGGTATTACTGTACATAACAAACTTTAAGACATTTGTGAAAAAAAATATTCGAATTACGAATAAATAATTTTGAACAATTCTCTCTTCCAAACAATTCTTTTATGTCCAAGTTTTCTCCACCATTATGTATGCGTGTTGCGATATTAGAGAAAGCAGAAATTTGCTAACATTCTTCTGGGTCGTTAAAAGTTTTATATTCGTCTACAAAACAAAGAAGAAAATTCTGGTGAATGGTGTACGTCTTTTCAAGTTAATAATATAAAGTTCACAAAAAGAAAAAGAAATTTTTAATATAGAGATTTTAAACTTCTCTTTAATAAATCCTACTTTCAAGTTAGAAGTATTTTAATAGATCCACAAATCATTCTAAATACTACAAATATTGATCTTAAGACCTCAGAAACCAAGGAATAAATGCGAATGTATTATTTGTGTATCCTGTATGAAATATGCATAAACACGTCTGGAATTCTGATGAATATTTATGAAAGATTTTAAGCCAAATTGATTTTTGCATAAATTTTGCTGTCTGGAATGATTACTCGGAAGGAAGTCTACTTTAAAGTAGGAAGAATCCTTCACACACAAAATGCATTTTTCGTCTACCTAACTCTTTCAGAGTAGTTGCTATACAATTCTTCTCCTTTTAGTAGAGATCAAAAAAGAATTTTGCATGCTGATATGAAAGTATTTTATTTTAAACTGTTTTTATTCCTATTGTAAAATATTATTTTCGTCACAATAGTTTTGACATTCGATATATCTTTTCATATATTATTCCACTTTTTGAGATCGTAAATCAAAATACTAGAAAAAGGAATTGACGAGAACAAAATATAAATCTATGTCAAATTAAAATACTAATTAATAAGGTAATATTAGAATAGAAAAAAGAAAATCAAAATTTTTGAAATATACATTAGACTTTCGTAATTAATAACAAATTGAAAAATTATATTCATATCTTATCACAAAAGTTTGTCATAATATCATATTATGTTTTTGTAATAGTTTACTATTATTTTGTTTTAAAATTGGTAGATATGTATCAAGTAAAGGCAGTTGGGAAATATATACATCAATATACAGGTCTTTTCGGAAATACACATAATAATCAAAAAATCAATAATTATATTATTCGCTATACACAAGCACTGCAATTCAGCAGTAATTTATTAAGTAAAAATAATCTAGATCATTTCGTTAAAATAATTTCAAGAAAAAAATTACGATGACTAATTAAATTTTAGAATATTTTACATCCACAACCTTAATCGTAAATTTCTTACGTAATCTGCATAATTTATATCACAAATATTAAAATATATTAATGCAATTCAATATTCAATATACAATTTGTTTTTAAATCAAACTCACGAAGCAAAAATTGGTAACATTCTCATGTTAAAAGAAATCAAGGATTTAAATAGCTGTTAAGTGTTACCGAGGAAAAGAACAATTTACTACAACATGTTTAAAAAGTTCTTTTACACGGTGTTTTTTTATAAAATATGTGTACTTACATATATGCTTTCATTTGAAATTTTTATGACACATACCCATGTGTATAGTTATACTTGCACATGTGATATTTGTATATTGCTACAGCAATTATCAGGAATGTAGATGTCGTAACAAAATAATGACGGTATTCATTGAATTTATAATGGAAATCAGTTCAAATTGCGTTTATTAAGAATTAAATAATATACTCGTTAATTTTCTCTTCAGTATAAAGATAAAGGTCTATTTAAAGCACAGACAAAATTTCAAGCTCCTGCACTTAATTATGTGTTAGAAATAGGTGCACAAAATTGGTCAGTTTAATAACCTGAATACACAGGTAACAACTTTCTGTAATAATTCAATAGAATAACTTAGGGTTAACTTTAATTTATATCTGCAAGGTAAATTTAATATTCACTATGCATATTAAAATTAATCTCTAAAGAAGTAAGGAAAAATGGAAAATATTCAATGTTTTTCAATATTTACTGATTACTAACCGTGCCCTACATTACACATTTTTAATTATTTTGTTTTGATAATTTCCCTCTATGCATGGACGTTAAACGCGAAATTCCTATTCAAATGCGAGCAGCTAATGGAGAATGACAACTTATTTTTCTTTCCATTCCCGAGTTATTTCCTTGAAGATTTCGTTAAGAAAGCATCCTCAAATCTTTCGTCCAAACAGAAGTTCTTTTTCCTTCAACATACCATTGGTACTTGAGTCTAAGCGCTTCATCCTGCGATAAAATGCCTTATTCTCGACCCAGTACCACTGCCATGTCGTTTTAACGCAACTTTCAACCGTAAAAGTTCCTTTCGTGTCGTAATTAAGGGGATTTTTTTTCTGTACTGACTTTGCAATTTGGGGTATTTTGTACCAACAACTAGGACATGGGGATTTTTCTTCACTTCTCGAAGCCGACTAATGGATTACAGAGAGCGATTGGTAACGAAAGAGATCATACGGTTTGGATAGGTATCGATTGACTTGGAAGATCGCGGTTTCTTTTCTTTTGCTTCTGGTTTCAAAGTGCTTCTATTGTTTGGCGAAATACGCCACTGATACTTTCAGGATTGTTGCTTTGGAACTGCCTTTCAACTTAATTTGCTTTCAAATTACTTTGTGTGAAGAATTGCCAAAGTGTTCTGATTCTACGCTTAAGAATTCAATTACGATTTTGAAAATAAGGACTTTATGGCTTCAGTTCCTTTGTGAACCCCTTTGCATTCTAATGTGACACACCGTTGGGATTACAGGACTTAAGAGCTCCTAATTAATTCTTCGAATAATCTCTTATGTTCTTCATACAAATGGGATTGCTTGGGAGCATTCTTATTGTCCTTTTATTGTCTTTTTCACAATCTTATTCAGAAACTTCTATGCTATCAGTAATTTGTGAGTTTTTGAGTTGAATCAATTGAGACTTTTAATTTAATTTTTTTTTTCAAACTATTGTAATATCTTAATCATATGACATGTAATATGTATCTTTCTAAGTGAATGATTAAAAATTCGTAAATATATTTTAAAAGTAAAATTATAATAATGCCGTGGGTAGCCTGTGGTTAGAGCATCGAACTCCAGACCGGAAGGCCTCGGTTCAATACCCGATGCCACCAAATACCCTCCGAGTACACACGGAGTACGTACTCGTTAAATCAGTAGGTCCGAAGTCTTGTGGGTTGAATCACGAGTGTAGGGGACTGGAGAAGATTACTCTCCCCTTCAGTTCTATGTCTAAATTGTGGAGATAGGTGGTGTCGCCATCTATCGTCCCTTCGGGGAATTTCGCCGAGCTAATTCGTACTGTTAACTGTATGGTGCTCAAGGCCAAGTCCAATGACAGGCGTACTTCTAACCCCTTGCCACGATGAATTTCGTGGGCCTTATTCTGACTACGTTAGATAGGTGTCATTAGCCACAACACACAACAAAAGTAAAATTAGCTAGAATATAGAATATGCGTGGATGGATGGGGGTGAATATAGATAGTACATGTCAAAGTACATTCAAAGCAAAAATCACTGCTTTAAAATGTACAGAATCGTCAAAAATCAAAACCCAAAACAAAAGAAAAATAAGAAATTAGGTCAACCAGATTAAATCAGAGACTTTTGTGCTTTCCAGAATAATTACTGATTGAAAATATTATCATATGGTTAAGCATGATCTATGGATAAAACAATCTTCCTCTTTTCAGAATGGCCGCGGCAGCCTAGTGGTCAAGGTAATGGACTCGTGGCCGGCGTGTTAGGAGTTGGAACCCAGTACAGCCATGCAGGGGAGCGATGCATGTCAAATCCACCGAAAGCTAAAACGTCCTTACGTTTGAGTGGTGTTGTAGTTTGGAGAGGTGGTGCAAGTTGAGGTGTCGTCCTCGTCACTTGAACATGGTCCTAAATAACGAGGCCCGTCGCCAAAAGCCCTCGAGTAGCTGAACAGTGCGATATTAATACTTACTCACTCACTCCTCTTTTGAGGTTTTCTAAATATATATATATATATTTAAGATTGTAACAAAAGGAATGTCTAAACCAGATCTTGAAAAAAGAAAAACAATAATAAAAGTACACAAGAAAACCAATCAATTAATAAATTAAAAATAAGTGTGTGAAAAGTCAAACTGCTAACATTCCTGAGAAATCTAATATTTGGTTCTCTTCATCTCTGTACATGTGCATATATAGAGAAAGAGAGAATGGGGAACATATACTGTAAAACAGATTATTCCTTAAATATGACTTAATTCTTTGGAATTTCTTAGCTCGTTCTCCCTGAATGATTGCTGCTTACAATTGCGTCATGTATCTAATAGAAAAAAAATTACTCGAAAAAAAAACAATTAATAAGAAATCAACACTATTATTAAAAAAAATTGTACTAATACATAGCACAAATATTGAATCATCTCTCTCAAATGCATCATTTTCGTGAAATACACAGTAGGGGGAAATAAAAATAAATTTTCAAATGAGAGTCATTTTAGAATTCAGTAATCAGACATTTTTGTCTGCGATATAAAATTTTTTAAATATTAACGTTGAAGTAAAAAGAACAATCATTACTGCCTAAAACATGTCAATGGTCGTAAATACTAGTAAATATGCTTAAGTCATTATTTGGCAGTTAGGTAAAGTTAATATTTCATAGATAATGGCATCTATTAATTATGTAGCTGAAAGTGTCAAATAGTTTCGTCTAGAATATTCTGAATATTTAAAAGGGATGTCTAAGTGCCATAAATTAAATATCGATGACACTTTGCATTTAAAATGTCAGTCTCTAAAATTATTTCGAGAGATGTTTCACAATTTTTAACACCTCTCCAACAATTTATAGGAAGTAACTTACACATAGAATATATATTACTTATTATGTTCTGAAGTTCTCAGATTCTTAATACTATTAAGATAGCATGTATAAAAAGATAAATGAATTACTCTAAAAGTTGTTTATATTCACGCAACACAAAATTTACCCAGGAGAAAATTTATTTGGAACCCGCGATAATGCATTTCAATAATAATGGAAATTAACTCTTCGGTATATTATAATATCATAAATCTGTCGAGATACAGATGTAAAGTTAAATACTACTTACTCAAAATGAAGACTAAATGCTTTATTAAGGGTAAAATTTATGCAAAAGAGCAAAAATATTAAACATATATTTATTGAAATATTTATATCTTATACCTTCATTTTATCACTTTTAAAGTTTAAAATTCTCATATAATAATTGAGTGCGTATAATTTTTTTAAGTTTTAAAATTAGTTATATTAATTATTTTCTGTAATGATTTGTACAGTAATGGCTATCATTATAATAATTGATATAATTAGCACATACTTTTTTGAATTATTTATTGATTACTTAATTATGATTATGTATATACTAATTTTTTTAAACATATTCAGATATTTTAATCGGTTTATATGAAAACGAAATACCTATAGTTTTTTTTTCTTCAAAGGTACGATATGGTTTATAAATAAGGAAACACTGTAGTTTACGAATCGATAAATGTTTATGAAAGTCTACAAATTCATAATTTTTATATATATTCTGCAAAGGAGAAAAGAAAAATTACTTTTTACATCAGTCGGAACTCTTTTTTTCTGTAAACTCATTTCTGGATTTTTAGGAAAATAAATTAAGTAAAGTTTCTCTCTTTCCTTCATGAAAAAACAAGGAAAAGTTTTATTTCTTTGCAAACACATAAAATAAACTCTTCCCAAGACATACATGATAACTACTTTCTAGTCATCCAACACCAGTCTGTCCATAACTCTCTTGAATTGATAAAAACATCAAGACAGAAAGAAAGAAAAAAAAAAACGTAAGAAAGTAAAATCAATACGATATGTAAGTACACCCGATATATTGATTTCTTTTGTGGTCAGGATTACAATTATACCGACGAATAAATAACTAAATATTTCCCCTTGATCCATTATCCTTGTCTGGGTTACTAAATCTGAGAGGCTTAACAAACACAATGATAAATATTTATGCCCCTGTCAATAAATAACAGGGGAAGAAAAAAACCATAATATTCCTGTGTTCCTTGCACAAAGAACGGTCAATCCTACAAAGACCGATTGAAACACAAGCCAGGGAGGTTCTTTTTTTTTTCCTGCAACGATTGTTATTTTCTATTGCTGAGGGACTGGACTACCACCGCAACCATTTCTTTATCTTATTTATTTTATATATTCCCCGGATGCACAAGGCTTGTTTGTTGTTTTCTGGAAATTGAGACGCGAGTCCTAGGGCGGGACCCTGACGGAAATAAGGAATCTGTCTGGGGGATGGAGAAGGAGGTATTCCTTGGAACACGAAGGGAGGGGGGCAGAAAGGGGCGGACTGAATTTCTATGCCACAAAGTCCAAACTCAAAGTAAATCCTATCCTAACAGAATTATTCTTTGCATTTGAGCGTATTGACTATTATTGAAGTCTTTATTTCTTTCTTTCGACTTTTTGTGTTATGGGTTTTCTTTTTATTTCCCCTCCCGATGTCGTCTGTTCTCTTTTTTTTTAGAATATTTTTCTTTCTCATTTGGTGAATTGAAATGCTGGTTGGATAAGTTTACTTTAACTCTTGTAGAATGATGAAATGATGGATAAATATGATACAACTACGCTGTGATTGAAGTCAGAAATATATATCACTTGCAATTAATAATTATTTTTGAAATTTAAATTATTACGAATTGATTATATTTATGTTGATAAAAATATTCTCGATGCGATAAATAAAATATTTGAACTTATGATATATTTTACAATTATAGTTACCGTAAAATCCAGCGTATAACGCGCAGCTATACTTTCAAGCTGCTTTTTTTTTAATTTTTAGATATATTCGCCGTGTAACGCCCACCCCTTTTTTTTACGAGGAAATCTGAAATGTTAGTACACAATATTCTTACGCTTTGAAGGCATTTGTTCGAGGTATTATCCCAGACTACTGAAAAAATAGTATACTTCTAAAATTACTATTCTTTTAGTTCATAAGACATGTCATTTCATTTAAATAAACAGTATTTCGACATGTGTAGATGTTAATTTTTTTTATTCTCATCTCTCTTCTGTTATTTTTAAAGCTATCGTTTTTATACCCGGCGTATAATGCACACCCTTAAATGTTAATCGTATTTTTGGTGTTAAAAGTGCGCGTTATACGCCGGATTTTACGGTTTATTGATCAATTGATTTTCATTTGTCATTCAAACATACATATTTCCAAATATATATATTTTATCCCTTCAAAAATACTCTCTGAATCGAAAGGTTCTTACTTTTAAAATGCTTTTCATTTCTTTTCACTAGATTTTTTTCTTCTTTTTATATGGAGTCGCTTCTGATGTAATCCTTTTTTATTTTTGTATTTAGATTGATAAATATTTTAGTAATAACAATGAGGAGTTTAATGTTTATTTACCGAAAAGCATCGCTTGTTGCTTTCTTTTCAAATTATAGCTTGGATTGTCTGAAATATAAGGGTTTATCTTGTACTAACATGAGAACTAAATAAAACAACAGCCAGATTATAATTAAATTAATAAAAATACTTAACTGAAATTAAAACTCAAAAATGTATTCTGAGATTATCAATTTTATGTTTGCTAAAGTTTTTTTGAATACTTTTGACTGTACGGAAAAAGAAATTAAAATATAATTTTTAAAAATATTTTGAAGGATGAATGCTTTTAATATGTTTTACAATAATCGAAAAATCAGTATTTTACAATAACATAGAAAATAGTTCTTACAAATAATGGGGAAATTGTTTCAGAAATTATAACGAGAATTATAAATGAATAAAACTTAATATATAATGTATACTTGATATTTTGCAAAATATTTATTAGTATGAAAGCATAAAAATTCAAGGATGTCATTTAAATAATTGAATCTATTTATTAAGCTGTCTGGATGAAACGAAACGAAAGATTCGCATAAAAATGTTAAAGACGGTTTTCAGTTATCAAACATGTTTCATAAACATGTTATTTCAATTTAGTGATGGAATTTTAAAGAAAAATTATTCATCATGTTTAGTCTCACATTCTTTAAGCCCTCAATAATTCAAAATGTTTTAATATAATTAGCGAGAAATAAAAATGCAACTTAATAACATACAATGTTCAATAAATCAATACCTATTTCATATACATGAGTAATGAAATAGAATAACAATGAACATTTATTAAATATGACAGTGCTTTTTGAATAAAACAGTTTATCAACCACTATAATTTATGAACAATTTAAAATTGAAACAAAAGTATTTTGTGATAATTGATTGTAATTTTTAAGCTCCACTTACAAAAATAAAATGCAAAGAACGATGAAGAATTATTTTAAAATGTTAATATCATCGTCTTAAATTCAAATTAATTTTCTTACCTGAATATCGGGAAAAATGCAGTAATTTAACTATATTTCTACCGTAAAATCTGGTGTATAACGCGCATTTTTTTAAAAAAAAAATAGATCAAAATTTACGGATATGCGTTATAAGCAGGGTATAAAAACGATAGCTTTAAAAATAATAAAATACATGAAAATAAAAGAAATTACTTCTACTCATATCGAAATACTGTTTATTTAAAATAAATGACATACCTTATTAACTAAAAGGCTTACAGTTCTAGAAGTATAATATGTTTTTTTCAAAAGTCTGAGACAATACCTCGTATAAATGACTAGAAAACTTAAAAGCATAGCGCATACTATTATTTCAGATTACTTCGTAAACGACGTTGTTCGTTATATGGCGAATATACCTAAAAATTAAAAAAGTGTAGCTTGAAAGTATAGGTGCGCGTTATACAGCGGATTTTATGGTAAATTAATTATATATAACTATTAATCTTTTAGATAGCATAAGCTGTATCTGTAACGAGTTTTTATGCGTTTATGCGATCTTTGTAAAAGTATTAAATAAACATTTTAAGCTGCATTATGGAAAAATACTTTTTAAAATAACTGTTGAAGCTTATTAAATATAATCAGAGATAAATGAATACTTATTTAAGGATTATTTCACACACAATGGATTTTCCCGAAAATATCTACATATTAAAATGTGGATTGTATCTATGTTGAAATTTACTATTGTATTCCAAAATCTCTTATGTATGATTAATTTTGATCGTTTACTTACTTTTCACGACGAAACTACACGAGGGTTACTAATGACGAACATCGTCATTGAGTCCTGGATAAATGACGAAAATGATATCGTTAGAAATATCTCGGATTTTAATATTATGTAGAATGGTTTCAATATTTAAACCAAAAGCAGAAAATATTGTCAAGTTTCCTAAATTTTGAGTTAATATTTTATAGTTTGAGCATTAAAGGGGGGATTTTCCAGAAAAACTGAGTGTAAAAACATGTGACGGATCTATTCGCATGCCTTCCTCAAATCCTCATGGGAAATATTTGGGCTATCAATTCGAGTTTATGCACAACCAACCCTTTTGAAGAAGAAACCGTGATATTCAAATTAAGTTTACTATGTATAGTCAAGGTTTTCTAGCTAGCAAGGAGGAGAATGAGAGAAATCGTGATAAAATAGAATATATTGCTACTAAACAGGTATTATAACTTTCTATAGAGTATTTCAAATATTTAAAGATGAAAGATTTAAAGTGACGATTGATCACTGTATATATAGTTGAATTAATATTAGATTAAGTAGGATTAATAGATTTGATCCTATAAAGAGAGGATCGAATTTGATTTTCTCCTAATAATTCTTGTATCTTGCTATTTATCCACATTTTGTTCCTATTGAGAATATCTCTTCACGATGAAATTTATTTAATCAGAGTTGCTATTTTTTGTGAGATCAATAAATAGACCATTGTTGATTATAGCTGGTGTTTTTTCCCTTCCCCCCACATATCTAGGCGAGCAGGAGAGAGGGTCTAAATCTCACAAACATGTTGAACTAGGATGTAAAAACCAATTATCAGAGTAATTGTCAAATTGGTATGGAATAATATTAACTGGCTGTTTAAATGAAATATTAGAAAACTGTTTTTTTTAAAGTTCAGTGTCACACAAGGGAGGAGGGGACACGAGTCCGGACCACCATCATCCTTGATTTTGTTTTCGATTGATTGTAATCTTATTAAGGTATCCGACTCCCCTAAAATCATGATTTTTCTTCAAAAATTGACAAATTCGTTTTACGATTTTATTTTATAGACCATCTTATTAGCTTAATAAAAATACCAAGCTTTTTGTTTTCCATTCACTAGAACAAAAACTACAAGTGTTTTATAACTAAAGAAGATGTCATAACTTTACACAAGATGTCAAACTTTAAAATGCGTTTTACTCGAAATGTGTTTTCTTCGAAAAACTCAAAAGCGGACAGCGATTGCTCAAAAAGTTTTGAAAATAATTGCATGAAACTTTTTGTAAATGTGTTGTATAACAGTAGAAGTGTTTTGTTCTTCAGATTTATCAATCGTTGTATTATTTCAAAATTTAGTCCTTTATGTGAATATAATCACTGTTTTTTTAAGCAATTTCATATAGTCACTAAGATAGAGGACTCTAGTTTTTGTAAAAATTAAAATATCTATTATCCTGAAGGTCATTTCAAACATGAAAAACAAAGTAACACATTAAAACGAAAAAATTGAGAATTTGTTCGAAAAATTTTTGTACAGAGTGGGCCCCGTTTTTGTAATTTTTTCTAAATTTTTACCAATTTGCTCCCATTTTAAAAATAATAAATTTTTTTTCTGCTTTCAATTTTACGATTTTTTGCTTAAAATATATTAAATAAACCTAAAAATCACAAAAACATCCCCCATATTTTTATTTATTCAAAAAAAAAGTAGTCGCAAGTAGTCGGATACCTTAACAAAGTGTGTAAAATATAATAAAGAATGTGTTATTAATAATTTATTATATTTATTAATGCTAGTTATTTTATTGAATACTTTATTTTTTACTGTTTTTCGTTTCCGAAAATCGACAGAATCAAAATAATATGTTTGGTGGCGTGTTGGGGTATGAAATGAGAATGGTGAACTTTAGAACCTGGATTCCCTTCAAAATTACTGTATGCACCACTGTTTTCGATAGTCTGTATAATATATAACTTTTATAACATTAAACGTTATACAGCAAAACAACTTGCTTTAATAACTGTGCATAAAAAATATGTAATTTTAAATTTTATAACATATTCTTTTTGAACGTGAAAAATTTCAGCTCGAGTGATACAAAACACAATATTTAACTTTAAAAAAAATTGAATGTAACATTAATGTTCTTTTTTATTAAACACAAAACAAAGAGAAGCGATTTTTTTTACTAAATAATCAGAAAACAAAGTACTTTTTTTTTACTAAAACAAAGAAAAGCGAATTTATACTTTGCCCGAAATTTGCAAACTTACATTACGAAAATTAACTTAATAAGTCCAACATAAAAAAAAAAATTAAGAACTTCACAATATTTTCTAAAGAAAATAATTATTCTCGAATCCATCAGCAAAGTAATCTAAACTACAGCATTTTATTTCTAATTTAAAGATATATATAAGGTAAATTGATTAACGCGGGAAAAGATGAACATAATGAGTAAACTTTTTGAGAGAGTATGTAATTTAATCTTCCAGAGAGCTTCCTTGGTAATTTATTCCTAAAAAGCGTGTCATATTTCTATTACATAATACCTTTTTTCACAATTCCGCTTTTTTGGATAAAAGATTTTTTCATTATATGATGGGAAACATGGTATAAGAAAATTTTAATTGCAGTCCTGCAGTACAAAATTAAGTTTTAATATTGCTAGCAAAATATCTGATATGTGATTCCTTGTGCATTATAACCTTTTCATAAGCATATTTATGCCCTCTATTTTCAAGAATGATACCTATTCATCTGCTATATTTTTTCAAAAACGTTATTTTTTTCTTTATTTATTTATTTATTATTTTGTTTTGTTTTTTGCCAGGAGGATTTACAATGATTCATTTTTCCTTTTTGGGCTATTTATATATTTTGCTTTGTTCTACTTTGTAGTTTTATCTTTTTTTCAATATAAAATTCTTCACTTACATATATCTATTCTGGATCATCTTATATGGTGTTTACATCAATATCATCATTACTGAGATCACTATCACTTTCTAGAAAGCACCAGCTTTCTTTCTCCTCATCAGATAATTCTGGAAGAAAACGTGGAATATAACTTCGCATTTTAGGAGACTTGAAGATGTAATTTGAAAGATTCATCCCCCTGTTTTTTTCCAATTATCAAAAATGCGTGCAAGGGAAGCTTCGCATAAAATTTAAGAATGAAGAAGAGTACTGCAAAAAAATTAACAAAATAGCTGAAATCTTATCTTCAAAACTCGTCAAACCCATTTTATTACGAAGGAAGAATTTGAATAGATGCTTAGCAGTGATTTGTCGGGGTTTTTAACCCTTTATCTACCGACGGTACATATAAGTACTTTAAAAGTATATAGAATAACCATTTTTACGAATACTCTGATGATATTTAGCAGGAATATTCTTTTAAGTCTACTCTTCCAAGACATATGGAAGCGCGGGTTCTATGAAGAGTATATTAGCGGAGAAGGCGAATAGTTTTATAGCAGAAATAGCGTTTTCAGCGGATTGCGAAAAATGTCATTATTGTTCCAAAAAGTAGTTAATGTCAAAAAGCAAGCATCTTAGTTTTTTTTTCTCTTTTGTATGTTAATGAAGACCTTAGAAAACGATTTGATTATTTATTTTAAGTTAACAGTGTGTATAATTAATTTTAAAGCTGAATATCTTTAATTAATTAGCTCTAACGAATTAAATTTCCCAAAGTTGAGTATTTTGTCTATGTATGTCTCTTAATTTTCTAATGTAGTTATTCAAATAAAAATATTGCATGAAAATAAACTGTAGTAAATCGTAATGCGGTAGAAAAAGGGCTATGTGAAAATAATATAAGGAAGAGGACATCATAAGTAAGATCAGGTTGAAATTTACAGGTATAAAATGTCATATAGGAAGATTGGATAACTGGCAACAACCATAACTTTGAAGTATTAGCGATTTTGTATCAGCATCACATAACATTCATTTTTAGAGCAAAAATATCGAGTTTTTAGTCGAATAATTGTCATTTGCGTCAACTTTTTTTAACTCTTTAATTTGAAGAAATTTACAAGTGGGGTGCATCAGTTGCTTGTAGAAGCATATGATGAGGCAAATTTAAATGAAAGAAGTTGCTATGATTGGTTTGAAAATCTAATAATGCTAGGCTAAATGTCCTTAACACGATTGAGGACACAACTAAGGATTTTGTGGGTTACCCTGAGATGTTTTCTCACTTTTAAGTGTCTAAAACTGAAGTGCTTGGAAAACAAAAGATTTCGTCAAGAGTGAATGTTTCAGGAATACTGAGCTCAAACCTAAGTGTGAACAGAAGTGTACCCTCTCTCTCTCTCTTTTGCATTGTAAAGGTGATTTTCATTTTTATAATGACACTTGTTAAATAGAAAAAGAAATATTTCCTGTAAAAGTTATAAGAAATATACGAGGCATTCAGAAATGTATTTTCTTCAATGGAAAATTAAAAAAAAATTCCAAATCTATTGGTGTTAAAGGCTGTTTAAATCATTACGTTTTAATAAGGGAGTAAAGACTTTCTTTTGTGAAATAAATTTGGCAAACTAGTTATTCAAATAGGTATATTAAGTTTTATTTGTTTGTTTGTGTTTTTATGCAATTTGGAAGCATTATTAAACAGCTCCCTTCTTTATATTCCAATAAGAAACTAAAAATGCATTTCATTGCCTACTTCTATTTTTTTTTTTTTTTTTTTACTTTCAATCATAATATTTTAGAATGTGATGTGAGTACAGGGTATTATATATACGACGGCTATTTTTTAAGTAAGGTCCGTTAGCGCGTACGCTGCAATGAGTCTCTGCATCACTGACCAGCATGCTTTGCGAACACACTCGTGCCATTTCTGGCTCTGCAGCAGTTCTTTAAGCTTTGCTGTGCGTTTTTAAAATGTTTCAGGTGATTGAATCGCACGCCAAGTGTAAGATATCGTCTGATATCCGTTTTTTTGACTGCAAGAAACATGTCGGTTGCATACATTCATCGCCAGATAACAGAGGTTTATGGCACAGAAGCAATGAGTGACAGCAAAGTTTGAAAATGAGTCAGGAAGTGTAAAGATGGGCGAACAAACGTCCATGACAAAGAGCGCTCAGGCTGTCCCTCTGTAATCACTGATGATTTGATGCCAGCAGTTGAAACAAAAATTCGTGAGAACAGGAGTTTCACGATAACTATTATTTCATTGGTGTTTTCCGACGTTTCTCGGTCGGTAGTGTACAAAATTTTGACTGAAGACTTCAACTTTCTGAAATTGTGTTCTCGGTGGGTACCCAGACACCTCAGCACGGAACACAACGAGAAGAGGTTGCTTTGGACTTTTTGATTCGTTACGCGGAAGAAGGGGACGATATGTTGAGTAAAATGGTTACAGGAGATGAAACATGGGTTTTCCATATCACCTCGGGATCAAAGCAACAGTCGATAAAATTGGCGACACACATCCTCTCCCCAAAGCCAAATAAATGCTATCAAAGCGCAAGAATATGGCAATGGTGTACTGGGAACGACGCGGTGTTTTGCTGGTGGACTATGCCCCAAGGAACAACGATAAAAAGTGCCTACTGCTCCACTCTATGGAAACTCCGTAGAGCATTGCAAAACAAACGGTGTGACATGCTGTCAAAAGGTATTTTGATCTTCCACGATAATGTGTCAGGTCTCACACTTCTCCAATGACTCGGGACTTAATCGAATATTTGGCTAGGAGGTTTTGGACCATGCACCATACAGCCTCGACCTTACTCCTAGCGATTTCCACTTTTTCCAGTACTTCAAACACAGTCTTGGCGGAGAAGCGCTTCAGTGACAACGAAGAAGGGAAAGCGGCCTTGAACTCTTGGCTGTCCGACCAGGTGGCAGACTTCTTTGAAGAGGGTTTTTAAAACTTAGTTCTATAAGGTATAACAAGTGCATTAATAAACTCGTCAATTATGTAGAAAAATAGGCAAATGTGTATGTACAATCCTAAAATAAAGGTTTTTTAAAACAAAATATTGTCGTTATTTTTTTAAAAACAAATGGACTTTACTTAAAAACAGCCCTCGTATATTTAGAAATTTAGTACAAGAATTTTTTTTTTTTTACATTGCTATAACGCTGTCTACATCTCATCGGACACCAATAAAGCTCAACTTACAGAAAATGCGACGTCTCTGACCAAAAGGGGGCAGAAGAAATGAGTACGATTTGAATTGGACAGAAAGACTTGCGACGTGGTGTTATCCATACGCTTTGATTATAACCGCATTTTAGAGTATAAGAGCTTGTTCAGTCCTCTGAGAAGTTGATCTGCTTTGAATGTACTTTACTTTAGAATAATCGCTCGTGAACCCATAAGATAATACACCGTTATTAAATATTTTTATAAAAAAAAATATTGAAATATTTCATCAATTATTTACATCTTTCCTCCTAAAATCGAAGCACATTTTTCGTATTTCTGAACATGGAAAAAGAAATATAAATATAAACTAAATGAAAAGAAAACAGTTGACTAAAATGACATAAATGAAAAAAATTGGTTTTGATATTTTATTATTTTTTCAATTTAATTCACTGTTCCTATTCAGATTCAATTGTTGTACATTTTTTTTTACACACATGCTTTTATTGTACATTTATAAGATTTATATTTGAAGTATGTAGAAACGGAATCGTATATGTAACCAAACGAAATTGGGTTTTCTTTTACTTAATGCATGTTATTTAAATTCGTTTTTTTTAAATAATAAACCTTCAGTTACAATGACTTATGTTTAAAATAATCATAAAGCGAATTCCCTCGTATCATAAAGTTTACTTCTCATGTGTTGGCAGTAGCATGGAGTGCGGTTGATTAGACAAACTTAGACAAAGCGTAAGGGTTTACAAAGGTGTTCACCGACATCTGGAACACCTTTAGTTAGACCAACATTATTAATGGCATTCGAGAGAGCTTTGGAGTGTTTATTCTAAATTCTGGTTCCAATGTTTGGTGCGAGGTGAATTTAAAAATAAAATAATAACAAACTGATACCCTCCAACTGTATTATCTTAAAAATCCCTCTAGTTCTAATATATTATTAATCCACACATTCCAGTGAATAAATCAAATACGAAGGAAGAAAACAGAAAATATATGTTCTCCATAATATTCTTCTCTATTACCTATTTGTTTCACATTCTATTTTTTAAAGACCATCACTTTCACTGTATACTGAAACATAGAGTAATAACCTTTGATATTCTGAATAAAATAATAAAGGAAAATCACGCTATACTTTGTTGTAAATATTTCATTTTTCAGGGTAGTAATGCTTTAAAAAAAAGAAAGTAAGAACTTATTCAGTTGCATTTGTTTATAGATGAGCAATTATTTTCAATATATAAATACAATATTAATCCATGGTTCTTTTAACGAAAATACACTCTCACTATATTTACAAGTAAGGCCGGCTGGGTCCCGTGGTTGGTTTGTCGCTGGCCTCCTGCACCTAAGGTTGCGGGCTCGAACTCGGCCCTCAAGTCGATGAATTTTCATGATGCAGAAGATCGACAGCGGCCATGTCGTATGAGTATACGGCGTGTAAAAGACCACTAGAGTTTCTGTTTGGCTTGGGTGCTCTCGGTAAAATTAAATCTTAGTAGAGATTCGCCTCCTCAGAGCTCAGGTGCTTCCCTCTAGGGAGGAAACTTGGCGTCAAAACTACCTACAGTGATTGGTATCCGCCTCTATGGTGCCGCACGAAAAAGAAGTAACAGCTTTCAGGGAATTTAACAGGTCTGCAATGGTAAAACACTAATCCGCAGCCCATTATAAATATAAAAAAAAAAATATTTATAAAGAATCATTTAACTAAGCAAAAAACTTGAGTAGTGAAAAAAATTTCCTTCCTTACAATTCATCGTATAAATTTTTTCTTATACAAGACTATTGTAAATATGATTACGTTCAAGTTCAGTTTTGGCCTTGTATATATGCTCTCTTTATCTTAAAGCCTCTTTAATGTTCTTAAAAAAATATCCTTTTCCTTACAATTGTTAAGATTCTTATTTATTTATTTTATTTTATATATATATATTTTTTTTTATCCTGAGTTGATCTTTTTTGGATGACAATGACAAATCCTGTAATAAAATAGTTATGTCACCTTTTTTAATCTTTTTTCTGTAATATAGGTAATTTTGCACTTTCCCTTCAGTTTAACTGTATTAAAATGTATTAATATAATTTATCTTAACATCATTTCCCGTATTTCTCTTTATGCTAGAAACCTTTAAAAGCAGGTGTCCCAGTTTCTGCTTAGTCAATTATTACGTAGGTCTATTATTTTTTTTTTTTTCTTTTCTTCTTCTTTACAACTGCCTTTAAACAATTCTGAGGTTTAAATAAAAATTAATTGCAAGTTTTCTTTTATTTTTTGAAAGAAAATATTAAAACATATTTTTTAAAAATTGAGGTAAACATTACAAAGTAGGCAGTAATGTATAGAATCAATGTTAGAATTTGTCATGATTATTTTATCTAGAAACTTGTCCCATTAACCAAAAAATTCTGATGTAATTTATGAAATAAACCTTCATTATCTTACACTCTGATTGAAATAGTTAAAAAAGTGTTAAAATTTAAAGGGACACAGTACGATTCGATTGACAAAAATCGGTCAAAAAATCAAATATAAGTTTTCTAGCCTAAATTATTCTTTATATACTTTCCGATAACCTCACAAAATTTGAAAACTCTAAACTTAAAAAACGCAGAATTATGAAAGCTTTTACATTCATTTTTATTCACATCCCTATGGCAAATCAAAACTTTAAACTTACTTATCTCGGGAAGATAAAATAAATAGTTTCTCTTCATTTAAAATGCTAAGGCTTTTTTTCTATTTTGCCTAATGCTTTGAATTTTTTTTAACCCATTGCTTATAGTACATGTAACAAAAGTTGGTATGCTTTTTTGAATCAAAACAATACTTATTTTTTAAAAAATAATTGAAGTTAGAATTTGCAAATTTTTTAAGGAATTTTCAATAAGGATTCATAAAAAGAAGTATTGTACAAATACCAATAGTGTTATCGCAACTTTTGTTATACATAGTTGGACGTACTTGTAAATCAAATTTCATGTGTGTACATAAATTTTTGTAGGAGTAGCATTTTAAAATCACTTCAGAAATTTTAGGTTTTTTCCTTAAAAAATTAAATAGCTAACTTTTTATGAAATTTTGAGCACAAAATCTGTTTTACATAGTATACGCACTTTGGAAGCAACCAAAAAAATTTTGAAAATCCTTAAATTATAAATTTTTGCTTAAATCGTACCATGTCCCCTTAAAGTTTTGCTAAAATATATTTTACACTGTGATTTTGAATATTATTATTGTTCGTGGACAGTTGATTGTTTGATCTATGGTTTTCATTCGATCCAAATAATCCTTAGTTCATCAGATCTCATTAACATTTTTAAAACCATAAAAACACATAATCTAAATTGGCAAAAATAGATCCGATAATTTCTTTCAAACGACTGTACATAAAAAAAATTTAAGAAAACAACACTTATTTTAACAAATAAAAGAACATTTTCAGCACTATGTATTATTTTATAGTCTTCTTTCTAGTAGGACATAAGGGGAAACACTAAATAACATTAACTCTTTTGCCCACTTCTAATGAATGTTATCCATCTATGAAGGTCAACGTGGAATTCACTTACTCTGGCGTTATCTATTTAATGATACTTACACTACGAAAGTTATCCTTTATTAATCATACTCATGATGAGAACTTTGCGGAATAAAAGTTTGGTCTATGGCTATTCAAGACTATTTAGGGTTTTAACGTTTGTTGACCAAAATTACCAGGATATATATAAACATCATCTTAGATTTCATAAATATACTGTAAAATGTAAAATGTGCATTTATGTTAATGAGAGCAAAATTGGCTAAGAGTTTAAAAAGTACAGTCGGACCTCTATATAATGAAGTCGCTAAATCTAGAAAGAAAGTTCGTTATATGGAAAATTCGTTATATAGAGTTTCATCTTAAAATTTTCATCATAAACCACATAAAAAAATTTTAAATTCAAAAACACTATAAATTTAAAAGAAAAATATTATCCCCCCTTTTTTGTAAACTAATGAATATTTATTTTTATGTGTCTTACTTATAAAAAGAAAAGAAAGAAAGAAAAACTGCGAGGAAAGTTTCTTGACTGCTTTATCCACTTCCTGAAGAATATTTTTTTTTTCTTTGATGCTCAAACACTTACGTTTTGACATTTTTCAGCTACAAGAAACGAAGTTACCAGTACGACTGACCAAAACTAAAAATGAATGGAGACTAGTTCAGGGACACGAGACAACTCAACTCGGGGTGAAAGGGGATATCAAAGATGTTCCCAGTGAACTGGACAATGGGGACTAAAAGTTGCACTACTTGGATGAAACGTCCAAAATTCTACTGCTCTTGGTGAGTTAGGCATCTAATAAAACCAGTTCAAGATTTATCACCACCATAAAGTGTGTTAAAATACAGAATAACTTGAAATGTCCAGAAATATTTTAAAAATAGGAAGTAAATATTGAATCACAAGAGAAAAAGTTCGTTATATGGAAAATGCACTTCGCTATTGGGAGGTTATTTTTCGAAGAAAATCATGAATTTATCTTGGTTCTAGGTTCTAAAGTTCGCTGTATAGAAAAACTTGCAATATAGAGGTTCGTTATAAGGAGGTTCGACTATATTTGATTTTGCCTGTATAATAAATGTATTTATAGAATTCTGAGATAAGTTCACAGTCATATTTCCCCACTTCATAAAATTTTGTTTGAATTCCCCAATTCAATTCTTTTAGGAAAATATTTATTTCCTAAAACTAATTTATGCAAAAAAAAAAAGAATTTAAATAATTTTATTATTTAAGTACTGTATGTAAGGCTTTTATAGCTGAAGTACTTAAAAAAGCGAAGGGAGATTAAATGAAATATAGAATTAATTGCATTTAATTCTCCTTTTTTTATGTAATATGTGTAGTGCATCATTTTACGTACTCAGAATATAAGGTTTTTCTGATGAAAATCATTTTTAGAGGAGGATAGTTATTCTAAATTGCTTCCTCCTTTTCAGTTAATTGTTTTTAAGTGACTTACTATTTGCATCGATTATTTTCTTGGAAAAGGACACAAATTTATTTATTTCAAAAAATTAATCTTAGATAATTACCATAAATTTCAATTAAAAGCACAAGTAAAAACATTATTGCTGACCTTAAACAGTATGGATATGATTTCTTAAGCATTTTCCGCTTGTGAATAGTTTCTTATCAGCTTAAATGTTTCATAAGAAAACATTTATTTTTTCAGCTAATTGGGCTCAGGAATTCCCTATTGTTTTAGGAGTACTTTGCGGTACATATAGTTTGCATTAAAATTTTATTAACATATTTTATGAAACGGTCGGGGATTTGTACGCGTTCCTTCAATTAATTATCTTGGGGAAATCTTTGAGTTATGAATTCGCGTTATTCACAACCAACCCTTCGGAAGAAGATAATCGTGATATTTAAATTAACTTAATATATATAGTCGAGGTTTTCTAGCTTGAAAAGAGAGTAGGAAAGAAGATATACTCGAGTCAAGTAAGATTGCTACTGAAGGTATATTAGAATTATTGTGATTTCAGACTTATTAAGAGAAAACTTTAAAGTGACGATTGTTCACTAAGATTGAATTGATATTACATCAAATTGGATGATAGGTTAGATCCTTTATTAAGGTAAGAATCGAGTTTGATAGTCTCCTAATCATTTGTGTTTTACCGTCGTTGTTCCACTTTCGGGGTTAGCATTGAGACATTCATTTACTATTAGTAGTTGAAATTGTGTATGTTCTTCGTGTGGTAAATAAATAGATTAATTGGATCATATCGAGTGTTTTTCCCTACCTCCCACACATCTAGGTGCCGGAGAGAGAGGTGTAAGCCTCTCACAAAGCTTTCGATTGAAAACATAAATTCACAAATTTCATTTAATTAAGCAGAATAAAATCAGTAATAGCAATATATAAATACAAAAATCAGTTTCTTTTCGAATAAGATATCTTGCTTAAGTATTAAATTAAAAGTTAAAAAATAAAATATTTCTTTTCAATAAATAAAAATTATCCCTAATCTGGCTTGTATTTCATATTTTGTAATCCCATAAACATAAGATAAGGTTTTACAGTTTTCCTATGTGACTACGTAAAACAGAATGATTTAGTATAAATTTTAAAAAAAGAATAAAAAATTCAAATCTATAAAACCCAAACTAAGTGCAAGATTTTTCAAGTGTGTATTATGAGAAAATATAAAAGCGAGAAAATATGAGGGCACAAGAGAAAGTGTATCTCTTGCAAATAGCAAAACTTTTAAGTTTCTGTATGACATTAGAAAGGATAAAAAAATGGGTGTTTTTATTAGAGCGTAAAACATAAAAATGGAAGAACACCTGAGACATAAAAGTTGGGCAGAAATGTTTTTAGTGTTGCGGCAAAAAGGTTTCTCTGTTAAATCTTTTTAAAGTAGCCAACTGGAAGAGGCAGGATTAAACAGAAACGCATTTTAAATCTCGAGCTTTTTAAATTCCATTGTAAGACTGCTAATTTCATTACCACTATTTACGAGCAAGAAAGTAAAACTTTACTTTACGTGTCAGAAATATTTTTAAACTTAAACAGCTTAATAGGTAAATGGGTAAGCGTGTTTCTAAAATTATGCCAAGCTGTTCATGACAATTATGTTTAATTGTAAATCAGAAAAGTGCAACTTGCAATTTTTTTTAAATATTTAGTAAGGAACAAATTTTAGTAATGAGATAAAAAAAAAATATTTTGTTCTAATTATTCGTTGAAATTTAAAAATAAGAGTCTTATTATTTTCTGGTGTGTACATGTGCATGTAAAATCAGACATAATTATTTTAAATTGCTTGGAATTAACCTAAAAAGGATGATAAAATAAGCACAGAACCATTGGGGAAAATTAAATAATTACTTTTAATTCCTGAAATTCTGTGAGTGAAAGCAGTCTGCTTCACAATTTCCAATAATTGTACAAAAGAAATAAAAAAACGCCCGCGACAATTCTACTCATTTAAGAAACATGGCTGTCAATTTAAAAGTGTGCAGTTCAGATGGTTTAAAAATTGGTTTATTTTTTTAAAAAAATAACTCCCCTTCAAACCACCATGTAAATTTACTTCCTCAATCCGCATTCTTAGTTGATGTTTGCTCAACAAAAGAAGCATGCCTGCGAAATTTCAAATCTTAATGTATAATAGTTCTTGTTATCACGTACTGAGTCAGTTTTCGCCTAAACATAGATTGAAAAGATCATCTTTTACACTTTTTTAACCTCTCTTCGATGTTATTCACAAAATTCGACCTTAGAAGATCTTTACTGAAAAAAGGAACATGCCTGTCAAATATCAATTATGTAAGTCTATTAATTTCGGAGATCTCAAGATGAGTGAAGGTATGTATGAGTTAATTTGCTTATATCCTTTAGATATATATTCTATTATTTTCAACGTTTTCAAATTTATTCGTAGGATCAGTAAACTTTAAATTATTTCATTAAATGTTTAGTGAGACCGAAATAATTTTACCCAATTAAATACCATTATGTATAGTTAACCATTATGATTGCAATTCTTACGATTAAACAGAATTTTTCAGAATACAACTCTAAGCAATAATTCTTGCTTAAGCTTATTTCAATTTAAAAACCATTAATAGCATAGAAAACCCCTTAGTTTTTGTTTATACAAATTTTTATTTCCTTCTGTGAAAATTCTTTAAAGGAAAAAAGCTGAATGATATTCGTCTACTTTCGTGCTGACAAAAACGGGCACC
>BMAV01017138.1:0-13124 GCA_019973955.1 Trichonephila inaurata madagascariensis | reverse complement strand
TATATTGTTATTTATCCTACATATTAAAATATTTTCAGTTTTTTCTAATCTAATGTTGTGTTAATTTTATTGCGCCCTTTTTCCCCAATTTTTTTTAAATATTATATATTCTATTCTGTACATTATTGTTTTTTTACCTAGATTTTATTTATCCATATAATAAGTTATTAATTGTATTTGTTTTTTTCTGAGCAGCACGAGCAATATAACTCATTCAGGACATTAGTAGTATTTTTGTGTGTGTGTTCATGTACTATCATTTAATAAATATTATTATATTTTTTTTAAAAAATGTAACCTACAACAAATCTATCTGTTACATTAAATATGTCCAGTATTGCAAAATAAAAAAAGAGAAATGTTTTTTGTATTTGCAAAGAAGATGGCCTTCAACAGTGTGGTGGTACTTTTTTTGGAATCTTATGTTTTCATACTTGCAATGCACAATTGAGGTACTAATTATTGTAATATTGACTTATTTAGTTACGTAATGTATGTACGTACCTGATTTGTATCAAATATCACAAGAACCACTTTCATTTACCCTTAAAAAAACACACACATTCACTTAAAAAAAATACTTCTCAACAAACTCACAACTGATCAAAGATTGAACTACTACATAAACATATAGCATACAATTATCTTCTGATATATTTTGAAAACTTGAGTATCTGCTTGGAGTTGATCTTTGTGGTGGATCAGAGAAAGTACCATTTAGCATGAATTTCTGAGGCATTCAAACAAGTGGTACATTTTATGTACCACCACACAATAAACGAATACGAATTAGTGGTACAACAAATGTATCACCAAGCGCGAATGAGTTAACGGAATATATATTAAAACAAATTATATTAAAAGAGAAGACTGGTAAAAAGATACGTGTGATATTCCTGAATGTTAAATTCGCATTTCATATTATAGCATTAGAGACTGTCATAAAACTTACTGGCTATTGTGTTCCAATAATTTTTATTTAGGTCTTATTTTCAAGAAGAGTTCCTAAAAGCATGAAACACATGTGATTTTTCTCCAATTTTCCCTTTAAAAAATTGGTTTCTTTTTTTGCTTTTACTTAAGGGGAAATTAGAGAAGAATAAAAATATTTTTAACCGGTTGGGTTTTTAACTTGAGAGCAAGTGAATTGTTTTATCTTTTTTAAAAAGAATATGAACAGATTTACTCCCGAGAAAAAGGTCTACAGCTGTTAATTTATTGACTACATCTTGAAAAGATGAAAAGAAATTTTGGGTTTTACTGTTTTAGGAATACTGATATAAGGGTGTAAAGGGTGTTAGCTGAGAGGTAATGGGGTTTTTTTGAAGAAATAAATTGTGTTGCGTGTTTGTCGCTGGTGTATCTAATTTTTAAACACAGAATAAAAGGGATTTAAACACTGCATGCATCCGTTTCATCTACTTGTTGTGAAGGAAAACAGTATAATGAAAACCAAAAGTATTTAAAACTTCCTTGAAATAAAAATGAAGTCAAGATCTGTAAGACTATATTGAGAGATGTGATTTAATAGAGATTTTTTTTTTCCTCAATATCAAGATTTATCATTCAAAATTTTACGGTATTATATAAATTGCTTTTTTTAAAAAAAAAATCCCTCTTGATATTAATAATAAAAATTTCTTACGATCACTTTTTTGCTAGCTTGAAAAAAGAACTATTTGAAGATCAGGTGATTCTTCCCAAGTTGATTTAGTAGGACTCCGATAAAAAGGTTTAAAGGTGTAAAACTGTTTTTTACCCCAGACCTGCCCTTACAGGAAGATCATTAACGTTTCTTGTTTCTTTGTACGTTTCATAACATGATTTTTATGAATTTGCATAAGATTTGTTTCCATAACACAGTCATTTTACCGAAAAAAGAGCATTTCTTTTCCCTCAAAAGGGGTTTACCTTTAGATGTTTTTCTTGAACCCTTTTAAAAGGAAATTCACATCATCTACGGGAGAAAGAACAAAAATACCTGGCTTATCTAATAATACAAAAATTATATTATTATATTAGGCGATTATTTTGTGAAGAATTTTTATAATCAAAGCACAACTTTTTGTTTAACTTGTATGTATTAAGTATTAGAGATGCGTGTTATATTGATTAGCCTTTTAGAATAAACTTGGAAGTCTATCATAAAAAAAGGGTGATCCAAGATTTTTAACCACTTCAACTTTCTATGACATAAAAAGTATTTATCAAATAGAAATATTGCAGAGGACTTAAAAGTCAATGGAAAAAGTGTTAAAAGGAATATTGAAGCAGAAAAATTTAAGTATATGTATGTATAAATATATATGAGGGTTGGAACTTTAATAGTAGCAACACCGCTGTAAAACCACTACGCAACAAAACTAAAGAATGTCGCGTGTGCTACACATGGACTACATACCTACCTTGTCGATCAGACAAAAAGACTCGTCCTTCCTAAGTCACCTGCATGCGAAGTGACACGAATAACTGATCCTTATATTATCTTGCGGTCTAAAGTAAATGTTGTCAAGAGTTTTTAAAACATGAACTACGAAATTGAATGAAATTGGAATGTGTCAGATGTCATAGAACACGAAAATGTCATTTAGATATTCAAGAGACTTTCGGAGAATCTGCATTATCTTACAAAACTGTAACAAGAAGGATAAAATCTTTCAATGAAGGAAGCCAAAATGTGCAGACATGCATCGGTCAGGTCGTCTTAGTGTCAGCGAAGCAGAAGTGTATGCATTTGCCGCACTAATGGACAGTGATTGATGCAAAAAGATTCGTGATCTGGCTCGACAGAAAGGATTTGCGCATACGACTGTGCTGCACATTCTTACGGAACGCTTGGGCATGAGAAATTGCTTCACGTTGGGATTCAAATCATTAAATGGAAATGCTGAAATGGCTACAATACGATGCTGTTCGAACCCATCTGGAGAGCTATGAGTGCAAAGGAAAGGCTTTTTTACCTTGTATCATTGCACTGGATGAGACTTGGGTCAGATCAAACCAGCCAGAATTGAAACGGCGATCAAATGAATGACATCAATACGGGTCATCTCGACGTTCAAAATTTCGTCAGAACCTAAGCAACTTGAAAGTTATGGTGATTCTCGTGAGTTACTGTGGTGTTGTCATTCTAGCACATACCGTTCCACCACAACAGATCTTCAATGCGCAGTATTAGTGCTCATTTTTGGAGGAGCATCTCACACCAGCTTTAAGAGAAAAAAAAAACGGCTACAAATTCTGCAGAACACTACAATCATTTTTCACGACAATGTTCGGCCGCAAGCAGCACAAGAGGTGACTAATTTTTTCTATCGATGATGCTGGGAAATACTGTACCATCCACCATGCTCCCCAGATGTAAGAAATAGTGAACTTGTTGTCGCAAACGACGTTCAGTCGGATTAATTTGTAAAAAAAATCTTGAGGGTTTTGTTGCAAGTGTGAAAAAAGGCAATAAGAGTTTAAAAATTGTATTTTTAGCGTTAGTCTCAGTTATGAACAATCTACACTGCTGGCCACCATAAATGAAACACCAAGAAAACCATAGATAGAACAACAAAATTTTTTTTTGTAGATAAAAAGTTGACCAAGTATCAAATGATTAAAATTATAGACTTTTTGGGAAAGGGGGTTCCCGCCAGAATCAGTAGGCAGAGTAGCCACCATTGTTTAAAAACACCGCTGCCACCGCCTCGGCATTGGCGAAGAGACTTTGGATGGTTCTTTGGGGGACAGAGACAAAAACTTCCACACGTTACCAAAGTTGATCTGGGGGCAGCGGGGGTATCTGGGCAATCGTTTAGCAACCATGAACCACATGTTTTTTAACGGGGCAAGATCCGGGGGAAAGCCGGCCGGGAAGCAATTCAATCTGGTGATTGTCGAAGAAATTTGGGGAATGCGCCCCGTGTGGTCACGTATTATCCTGTTGAAATATGGGTGGCCGCCCGAAGGTAAGGAAAACCGGGCCCAACACCTCGGGATGTAGCGCTGGCTGTTTAAAGTACAGGCAATGCGTACTAGAGAAGTGCGAGAAAAATATCCAATACCGCTCCATACCATAATACTCGGTGCAGGACCAGTATGGCGGTGCATAACGCAGCTGTTCAGCATCATCTCTCCACGGTGTCTCCAGACTCCAATCCGACCATAGTGGTATTGAAGACAGATGCCTGACTCGTCAGTAAAGACAACTTCATTCCATTCTGCCGCCCATATCTTTCTTTCATCGCACCATTGGTGGCGGAGACGTCTGTGGTTGTGCGTCAAGGGTTGGACAAGCAATGGACGTCTTGCGGATTGACCACTCTGCTGTAAACAGCTTCGAATGGTACTTGGAAACAATGAATGATGCCTTACAGACCCAATGTGCTTTGCTATGGTTCTTGATCTGACTGAGCGATACGCCACTGTTATGCGCACAATTTGCCTGTTCTCACATGAAGTGGTGCTCTAAGGTGGATGCGAACGACCACGTCGGTCCGTCGTACCCTCCTGCATCCAACGTTCATATATCCGCATTACATTTGTTTGGTTTCGTCCAACACGACTACCGATTTCCCTGAAAGATAATCCACAATCTCGGTTGACCACTATCCTTCCTATGTCGAACTCGTATACTTGATCAAAAGCTGATCGCTGTTTTCTATGAGACATAACTGATCGTTTTTTCATAAGACCACAACAAAAGGAATATTGCCGAACTTGAAATAGTTGAAATCTCCAAGCCTTAAATAACGCTTTGAGATGGCGCCACAGGCGCGCGTAATGTGTGTCTGCCCTGAAATTCTAATTATTTGCATATCTCACTTCCGCTAATGCATGTTGTAATTTTCATGTTATTTGCATGATTCCTTCAGGGTGCTGCTCTTAAGGTGGCTAGCAATGTATCACAACTCTTTTTCAAAAAGGCTAAATTGACTGTCACAAGATTTTTTCGAAGTTGTGACCGCATAGGTCATAGCACGACCAACACCGACGGACGAAGAATTTTAGTACACTTCAAATATATCCAGTGCACTGCCGATATTAGTTGATCCATGCCATGAGATCCTCCATTTTAGCAACTGGTGCCTTATACACATTCAAATTCATGTGACCAAGAGATTAAGGTCCGGGGATGGTAGAAATTAAGCGACAAATCCATCGAGAACCATCTACCTCCCGAAATATGTAGCAGGGTTATAGGCATGCGCCTCAGTCAAAATGTGCTGGTGCATTATCGTGCATTATCCACATCTTCTGGACGCAGTAGCTGGTACACCCTACAGAAACTCCAAGAGCATAGAGAAATTTCCATTCATGCAGGTTCTTTCATCCATACCACAGGCCTCCAAATCGCGGCATTTATTTGGTAAATCCCCTCGTCTGGATTATCGTCCTCCCGGTGACTACTATTATCGAGATTTGCCACTAAACGTGTTTTGTGACCGTATATTCCATGGTGGTGTCATCCTCATGCTGCTTACTATCACCCCTCTGAATTTATTGCTCGGATTCAACACACACACAGTATAATGCGCTACATATTTACCCATACGTTAATTATTTATATTAAAATAAAGGTAAATTTCTGTTTTCTGAAATATATTTATTTAAAATTTGACAAATATTTGAATCAAAATAAATATTTATTTGTGCTAATATTGTTTTCCTTAAAAAAAAAAGATTCATGTAGTTTAATACACAAAATGAACATATCATTGTAAAAGAAAGATGAAAATGTATTGTTATGTAGATCCGAGGTTTCGAGGACTTTACGCAAAACAATAACAAAGAAAATAAACAGTTCTTTAAGAGCAAAGCGAATTTATTATCAAAAATACAATCATTTAAATACAGAATTCGGAAATTCACAGAGTAAATCCCCCAAAGGCTTCACACCTTCAACAGCAATCAAACACAATCCCGTGTTTAAAAATACACATAAGTAAAGATTATCCACAAGCTTCGCTGTCAAAAAAACCCCTTTTTACTCGCTGGTTTAACCCAGACTGCTTTTTTTGGGCTGGCACTCCGCTTTATAGGGGGGCAATGACGCCGAAATGGTCGCCAAAGTGAAATTTTTCCACCAACGGTTGTCAAAATGATGCCAACTTGTTCTACCACCCTTTTCCAAGTTCTCATTGAAGCGCCATTATAACGTAAGGGGGGGAAAAGGCTTGTGAATGCTACAATTTAACATGGAATAAACATAACATAGAGTAATATAAATGCATTAAACATCCAAATACAAATTATATACACTATTTACACAAAATTTGTAACCCTATTATATTTTTATGAAAGGCTATCAGTAATTGTTTTTGTGTGCGACTATTTCTGATATATTTACTTTGAAGTAACTATATATAATTCATTTAATGTGTCTGATTGATTGCCTTTTTTAAACTCGCAAAAGGAAAAGGTAACTATGATTTACATTTTCATTAAAGGGAGAATTAATTAATGCAGATAAAATTAATTTATTCTTTTATGCTTAGTTAGATGCTTTTATCAGAACAAAAAATGTACTGATCGTTTTATGTAAACTTACATTTTAATTAACTAGTATTTAACTTTCATCTTTTAATTTACGACCATATTCCTAAAAAAAATATATGAAAAAGCTTTATGTATTAGTAACTAAATTTTTCTGGTTTTCTAAATTAGTCTTCTGGCTTTCTAAATTAATTTATCATTTCAGTCTTTTATTTCTATAGAATAAATCTTGAATAATTTATCCAAATTATGGTAATTAAAAACTTAGTTTTTGTTTAGTTTTTTCTCAGCTTTTAAAACAATAGGTGAATTTAAAAGTTGATCAGTTTTATCTAAGTAATAGAAAAATGACACGCAATAGATGCTACTATATAGTTTAAATATAGACTACCAGACTGCGTTTCTAGTTTCTGTTCTTGACGTTACGACGCAAATTTAATTTTTCCTTTTTGACACTGACTATAGATCTCGTTTGTTTGTGTTTCGTTTCTACTTCTTAAGTTCGTATATTTTTTTTTGTTGTATTTTTACTTGTCTCTCCAATATGACATCATCTTTGAATTTCAGAGAAAGTGATACTGATTGAGAATATTTACCGAAATCCGATGAACAAGACCGTGAATTTGATACGGATTTATTTATTTGAGATGAAGAAGATGAAAAACAGATTAAACTGTTGCAATATATTTATGTAACGCATGGAGAAAAGCTTTTTGTTTCAAGCAGCATTTCACACAATTTCACAAAAAAATGTGATTTATATTCTAATTTACCTTTTTTTCCCTCAAATTTTTGTTACCCAGCCATTTTGTAATTTCATTCAAGCATAATAAAAATATACCGCATTATATTTATTATGCTGGTTGCACTGATTGAACATCTAAATAAGTCATGTATCCACATAAGGTTACAATGGGATTTTTCCCTAAACACAGCATGTATCCATTGGTTTTTACATGGTACTCAAGGGGTTTAATGCACATTTCTCAAAACAATTTTAGTTTTAAGGCAACTTTAAGGTGGTGTGACTCATAAATATGCGTCAAGTACCATTGAAAGAAATTATAGCTGAGTAACCTTCAAAAATTTATTTTTTTAAGTTTCAAAACTGATATTAAATTGCCATATATGAATAAAAAAATATCTTTCTATTTATATTATGACATCCATATCATTCTTTTTTAAAAAAAGTTAAGTGAATAATATATTTTATTTTTACTTATGTAGAAGTGTACATATATAATTATAATGAGCGATATCCATTAAATTAAAAAAATCAGTCTATGTAGTTAGTTATATTTAATTCCCAGAAATATAATTATAAAATGTACAACGCATCTTCTACATTTATAAACATTAATATCATATTTATCATAAAATTAACAGTAATTATACCATAAGATATTATAAAAGTAACAGTACTTATATCATAAGATATTATAAAAGTAACAGTACTTATAATATATTATAAAAGTAACAGTACTTATATCATAATATATATATTATAAAAGTAATAATAATTAAAAAAAATTCTAACAATATCTACGTCACTTTGAAGTTAGGTTCGGTCACTTCAATCTGACAAAAATTAAGAAACTTTTGGGAAAATATATAAGTTACTTTAATTAATAAATGGAAACTATTCAATAAATTCAAACATTAAATCATACCAAACATTCACATACACTGTATACAGGAAGTTAATACCTCAATGATTGGCTATTTCGCTTCAGTACATCGTGCGGATAGAGAATTTCAACATTCTGCCCATGTAATGTATAAGTATGAAATATATATATATATATATATATATATATATATATATGTGTGTGTGTGTGTGTAGTATAAATATTTCATACTAACTATATATGTAATAACTTGCACGGATATAAACTCATAATTAGAATCTCGTTTATTTATAACATCTAATTCATAAATCCTAATACCCTATTTCAAAACGCTTCTTTATTTATCTTTTTCTAAAGCATTAAAAACATTTTAACGGTATATTTATTACTGAGTCAATAGACCTTGAATTTTTGATATATATATATATATATACACGTGGAAATTCTTTCATAAAACTGAGAGAACCGAAATAATTTTGTCCCGTTAAAAAAATCTCATACTAAAGGATATTGCAAAACTAAATAAATAAGTAAAATAACATTTAATAAAACATACATTCAATGAAATTAAGTTTATTATAGTACATTGTACTTACATAAATATGTATACAAGGGGGTACCCCAAAAAAACGGGAATTTCTTTTTTTGCTTTGCATTTTTATTTAACTCTACATTAGTCCTCTTCAAACTATTGTCTATGTGCATTAATATACTTGTCCCAACGCTTTTGCAACTGCTTAAAACTGTTCCGGAACTCTTGAGGCAGGCTGCATTTAAAACCATTCAGGGTGTTTCTTTGACTTCATCCACATCACTGAATCGTTTTCCTTTCAGACCTCTTCATCTGTGGAAACAAAAAGTTGGATGGAACCAGATCAGGTGAGTAAAGTGGTGTAGTCACAAACAATCACCCTATTATTAATTGTCAAAAACTTTTGAGCCATTATGTTGTTTGGAACATTCTCGTGAACTTTCTTAATGATACTTTTGCTTCTTTAGAAAATTTGGTCAATGATCTTTCAACGATCTTAATGAATTGCACATTTTATTTAGGCAAGGTTTTCGTAAGTATATACTTTCTGTCGAAGGACGCTCTAGGTTTGCCAAGTTTTATCTTTAGACATGATTCCAGATGTTAATCTGAAAACCATTCAGAGACCTGTGATTTTAACAAAGCCTCACTATATAAATGTTTGTCGAAGAATTCCAATAGTCTCGGCTACAGGATTTCCAACAGAAAGCAAAATTTTACTCACAGTGTTTATTATTTGTGGTCTGCCATCTCAATAATCATCAAAAGGTTGTAACCAGAACCCACATACAACAGGTAACCGCCCGTAATATGCTTAACTGAGACTGACACCAGCTCCGTAACGATCGCGAGATTATCTCAACTAACACCCTCTAACAGCACAGCTCATAACTACAAAACATGAACACACAACAATTCGATTCCGTTTATCTTGGGGTTCCTCCTCGTATACGCATGCTTTTCATAAAACTCAATGAGACAAAAACATTCACGAGAACTTAATTGAATTCAAAACAAAACTTCCAAGTTTTTTTTTTAAAAAAACAAACAAATCATTTACAGAGTTTTTGGAAAATAACCCTGTGATGGATTTATCCACGTTCCTTTAAAAACTAATCCTCTCCATTGTGTCTTTAAAAATTATTAAAAAAATTTCCTCCAGAAGAAAAATATGTGACTATTCAAACTAAGACTTTGTATATAAAGTTTAAGGTATCCGACTACTTGTGTGTGCGACAACTGTTTTGTGAAAAAATGGAGATATGGGAATTTGTTTGTGATTTTTATATTTATTTAGTTATATTTTAAGAAAAAAATCCTAAAATTGAAAAAAGAAAAAATGTATAATTATTAAAATGAGAAAAAACTAGTAAAAATGTACAAAAAATTACATAAACGGGGCCCACTCAGTACAAAGATTTTATGAGCAAATTCTCGATTTTTCAATTCTGATGTGTTACTTTGTTATTCATGTTTGAAGTTACCTTCAGGATAAGATAGATATTTTAATTTTTTTCAAAAACTAGAGCGCTTTATCATAGCTATTATATGAAATTGATTTAAAAAACAGTGGTTATATTCACATTAAGAACTGTAAATTTTGAAATAAAACAGTGATTGATAAATCTGAAAGTCAAAACACTTCTACTGTTATGCAGAACATAAGCAAAAAATTTCAGCCAATTATTTTGAAAACTTTTTGAGGAATCACAGTCCCCTTTTGAGTTTAAAAAAAAACACATTTAGAGTAAAAAGCGTTTTAAAGCTTGACATCTTGTGTAAAGTTATGGCATCTGCTTTTACTAAAACGCTTGTAGTTTTTGTTCTAGTGGAGAAAAATAAAAAAAACTTGGTATTGTTATTAAGCTAATAAGATGGCTTATAAAATAAAATCATAAAAAAAATTGTCAATTTTTGAAAACAATCTTGATTTTAGGGTAGTTGGATACCTTAAACTTGCAGATTAAAGGAGAAAGATAGTTTAGACTACTAACGGCGAGTAGTGATTAATTAAGTAAAGCGGGGGTATTTCGTCGCTGATTATTGTAATATGAAAACTGACGATTTGTCAACTAGAAATCAAAATTGATTAAATAGCTAAAGAAGAAGCTATTGCCCAGACGTAAGTGATCCGATTGTTTAAGGTCTTCTCGTATCTCGCATACATCGTTAATTGCTCTCCATATTTGTTATTAGGGTGTGTCTCTTAAACTTGTTTAAATGAATTTGCGTTGGTGTTCTTATCTGAGAATAAATTGAAGTGATTTTGAATATGGCTACTCTTCCTTCCTACTCTTTCACATCAATTTTTGCCTATTTATAACCTAATACTTTTCTTCGCATTGTCTATTTTAGCATCAAGTTGTCTACCAATTGTTGAATATCGTCCCTTTTGTAATTCATTTCTCCATTGCTCTCTTTTTTTAATTATTGTTCATAATGTAGAGTTAGCAAAACCACACACACACAAAATAATTACAAATTTCCGTTAACGTCTTCTGTTTTTGATTAAAAGCCTTAAGCAGCTTTATCTCCTTTTTAAATAAATAGCAGTTTATTGCCCCCAAAGCTTCTTATCATTGTGTCTGTAAAACAATTATTATCAAAATAAAAAAAATAACAAAATATGAGCCTAATTCTTTGATTTTTTACTCTCACTTTGATACACTCGTCACCGAATTCCAAAGTCAACTAATCAGAGATTAGTATTTCATGTATATATATATATATATATATATATATATATTTGTGTGGCGTTTGTTGGGGGTGGAAGGTAAAAGCTGCGTAAATAAACAGAACTGGCTCGTTTCACAGGCTATTCCGAAAGTATTTCAAGGCCAAGTAAGTCTCCTATCTACGACACTTGTAATCTCTCTTTCATTTTACACCCCTCCGAAACCTCGCCTTCGCTGCTAGTTCTTTTCGTATATTTTCTTTTTCCCCATTAGGGAAATATTTTCGTGTAAAGTGATTTTCGTTTCGTGTTAAGAGTAAAAAAATGCATGGAAATACATAGTAGTTTATCGGGATCGTTGTATTATTTACTGTTAACCAATATTTCGTCTTAAGCGTTTTCGCGTTAAACGTATTTCACTGTATTAGCTATGTATAAGATATATGTTTGTATTTGTGTGTGTTATATGTATATACAATTCTGTTTCAGTATTACATAAATGATGCAGGGCTTAATTTGAATTTATCACAGAATTATCAATAGTTCAGAACTTGCTGAATAATCGAGCCGTAATTACATGATTGCATGATAAGGTACGTAAACAGTTGAATCCTACCCCGTTTGCTGCACATGGAGATTCAATCAAACGTTGACCATCATAATTGATCATTAGTCTTCAGGGTTGGTTTCCTCACATGAAATGGGTGTTATATTTTGTATCAGTATCTTGATTCATAATAAGATAGGGTATATTTTTCGATTTCTTTATTAAATCTTGCTTGTGTCAAGAAATTTTATTTATACTAAGCTAAGCAGATAGTACGTAACGTTTGATTTGAATCGAATCCTTTCCATGGATATATTATATATTATGTGTTATATAACAACTTGCTAGTAACTTAATTTGTTGTTCATTCATTTTTTTCCCCATTTAATGGCATGAAGCACGTTTCAGAAGTTGTCATCTAACGATACTTTCATTTTATTGCACTTCAAATATTAAGTAATGATTGAATTAATTAAGAAACATTATGTTTGCATCCTCCAAAGACCAGATATAAGAATATCAATAAAATATAATACATTTCTGAATTATTTTTTTTCCAATATTTTATTATTAAAATTATTTGTTATTGAAAATGCAGTTTCCCTTTTTCCAAAAGTTGTAATACTTTTAAAGTTTGGTGATGCACCTTCAAAAGCAAGATTCATTATATAAGATATTTTCGGGGTTGTTTTAGATTTCGTAGTATGTCCGTACGATTTCCCACACATTAAATTTTTAGGCTTAGAACTAATGAAACTATTTCCCAATCTCTTAGCTTGAGGCATAAAAAAAAAAGTGAAATTCAATAAAAAGAAAGAAAAAGAAAAGAAAAATTTAGCAAAAACATCAGATAGTGCGGGAAGACACTGCAAAAGTAAATCAAGACATTGCACTACACCTTAATTACTGTGTGACTCCAAGGCAAATGCACTATTTGTAATCACTAGATTAGTCATCAATAGCCCTCGTTTTACTGTAAATTAAAACGTAAGTGTAAACTCAATCAATTTATCAACTAAATTAAATATACTGTGGTAGTTACGATGGATGACTCATTGACCCTAATACGTAATTCGATTCTAATAGTTTTCTTCACAATCACTAGAAGAGTGGACTATATCTGAAAAAAAAAATCCGATATTTAAAATGAAACTCTCAGATATAATATTTTTTAAATCAAAGATTTGCATGGCAATTGTATCAATCATTCATTAAACCCAGTCTCTTCACAATACAATTGATGTCATTAACCCGAGAGTG
>BMAV01017137.1:0-18162 GCA_019973955.1 Trichonephila inaurata madagascariensis | reverse complement strand
ATTTTGGGAAAAATGACTCAAATTAATAACGTTCTAAATTTTTTGAAACTGAATGCTTAAGAAAAGTACTATTTGTTTCAGTTGATTCAACTCTTCATAATATATTTTATGATAAGAAATTATTTCTTAAAAAATGAAATAACTTTAAAAGCGATAAAAAAATAAGAAGCTCATACTTCATAAAGGGTACGCGATCCACTTGAGTAACTTGTATTGTTCGAAAGAGGTATGTTAATAAATAAGTAATTAACCAATTAAACAGCAGCCGTTAATAAATTCATAGAATTGAATTCTGATTAATAAGGTTTGCTTATAGAAGAAAACTAAGTTCCGTATTAAATAAAATTATAATCCAGTATCTAAGATTGGCGAAACGAAGATACGCATAGTGTTATTCTTTTTATAGTCTCATTCTCCTTTAAACCAAACTATATACTAAGTGTGACACAAAGGAAAACGAGACTGCTGCAATAAATCATTGTACTTACAGCAGTGTTTCAACACATGTGGGAGCGCCCCTAGGGGCGTGTGGAACCTTTTACAGCAGGGGACGGAGAACATATTGAAAAGTTGAAAACAAAGGACTATTCTAAAAAATTGTTAACTTATTGAAAGTAAACAAACAAATACATTCTGACACATAATAGAAAATAAAATACTCATTAAGGCGATATGGTACCATCTTTAAAATTTTTTTTTATTTTTAATATTTGATATTTGGTTTTAATTGTATTTTATAAAGGTTAATATTTAATAATAATTACATACAAAAAAATTTTAATTTGTTGCAAAATGTTTGTAAAATTTAAAATTTTAAAATTTTTTTAAACATTTTTTAAACCCCTAAGGCTTTTTAAATATGTTTCTTTTCTTTCAAAATTTTTTTCCAAGTACCTTATAATATACTACATAAAACTGTGCATGGGTTTTTTCTGCTACTGCTCTTTAATTTTTATTAATTTTTTTATAGTTAAACTTACAAAATTCTCGAAAAACATTAATTTTGATTTTGAAATTTTTTAGAAAAAGTACGAAACATGTTAGAGCTAATTCAATGCACAGTTTTACAAAACATACATTTCAGAACATGTATAAAAGTTTCAAACCCTTACTTCAATTATCAAAAAGCCTTAGGTTTTGAATAACAGTGAATGTACAAAAAATTCAACATGGAGAAAATGAGTTTAAAGTTTTCATTTCTTAAATAGCATGAAAAAAATTTCTCCAATAATCTGAAACTTTATGTAATGTTAATTAGTTTGTTTAAACTGCTTACCACAAATTTTTAAAAAATTTAAAAGAATAAAAGTATACTTGTAAAATGAATATAAAAAACAAAAGGTCAATATTTCAAAAAACATTATCTTTTTTTTAAAAAAAATTAACAAATTTTAGAGTTTATTTATGCAGTTCTATACTACTAAAATAAACAAAATTAACAAATATTCATCCCCTTTTTTTTTCCAAAATTTTTTAAGAGCCTGAATATATTCACAAAATCCATAGGTTTTTCCAAAATTTCCCCAAAAAGCTTTTTTGAAAAATTATTACAAAAAAAGATTTGTTAATGTTTTTTTATAATAATGACGTATGGGGATCGGGATATACCAGATATTTTTCATCCAAACGAGAAAAAGTATTATTTTTTTCTTCAAGTTTTGCAACTTCAAGTTAGTTTTTGAGAAATTTTGAACTTGTCTTAGCATCGAAAACCCCCTTTTAAACCCTTTTTGTGGCGATTTGTACTTTTTTGGGGCCTAGGCATTTTAATTTTTTTTGGAGAAATAAAAAAATTTTCCTGTCGTAAAGCAACTTTTCACTCTTCAGAACACAGAGTAAAAAAAATATATTTAAAATTTTTGGGGGACAGAACTTCAAAGAAAACGAGTAGAATAACTCTATATAATCAAAAAACAAAACAATTATTTCATTTCAGTTTAAACACTCATCAGCGGGGAGAAAAAAAATTATTTCCTTTTTATCAAGCTCTTTTCTAGCAAACGATCTGAAAAGGGGCGTGGCAGCTTTGTTTAGTCTACTGACATGCAGCAAAATGGATAAATAACTGAATAAAAAATATAGATACAACTCTGAAATTTTTCAGACACATTAAGAAGGATTAAGCATCATTAAGCCAATAAAAAAAAAACGATGTTTTATAATTTTAGGGACCATATCGCCTTAACACTATAATACACTTGTAAAATTTTTCGTACTGCATAACTATTTTAAAATTTTAAAAATACTATGTTAAAAGTTTAATAATTACCAGTGCCCCCGGTTTGTCATATATAAAATTTTTAAACCGACATCCAAACCGGGTTTGATAATTTAGTTTTTAATTAACCCCTTAACTTCCCATTCCGTGATTAATATAATAGCGAATAAATTGTTCTCACAAACAAGAATAACTCCATCAATCCCTTCGAAAACACATAGACAGTAGGAAAATCACACAATGAAGGACATATGAGTAACCGAGTTAAAAATTATAAAATGGGTACTGCAGTGTTTGAACATTACGACTTAGACAGTTTTTATATAAAATGGGGGGTTTAACATGTTTTTGGCCAGCCAACCTTCCCCTTTTTTTTAAATAACACTGAGCAAAAAAACCAAAGGAAATAATGGATAGAAATTCTAAACCATTCAAGATAGAGGTAACTTACCTAAAAATTGCACTTTCAAATCAAAACCCACTAAATCTGAGTGGAAACATTCAATTTGTTGCCAGATTCTATACCCTAATACAGATTTAAATCAAAGGTGGCTAAATGGCAGCATAACAAAAGAATAAAAGAGAATGGAAATAAAATTAATAAGAGTTGCATATTATAGCATAACTATAATACTTACCAGAGTAAATATGAATAAAATAATAGTAAAGTGAGTTTCTAATCTAATATTAGATTATGGAATGCTATAACAATTAAATATTTAAGTTTATAGTAATAAACTTATTATCAATCTCAAATTTTAATCTTAACTATTTTTGAATAGCTTTATTTATATAACTATTATATAAAATTAATAGGGTATTTTCTGATTTAAGCAATATTTAGTAAAAATGTTTATAGTTATTTATAATGTCTGATTTTTTTTGACACAAAATTTATTACGTTGTATATAAATTATGCTGTATTTCTGAATATAGAAACATGTACATTACTCTCTAATGAGACTTTATAATATTGAAATTAATTCTTCTCTTTTTATCATAAATATTAGAAACTTATTACATTTTCATATAATTTGACATGTATGTCAATAAAATTTGCTTCATTGTTGTTATTATTTGATATAGCCAGTAAGTTTAAGATATTGAGGATAAAAATTAATGTTGGAATAAAAATTAGCTTGTTTGCCAAAAATAGTTATATCATCTATATAACGATAAATATAATATTTAGAATTATTAATGTAACTACTTCAAAATAATGTAGTATAAATTGGCAAGACAGTTGCTCGCAGGGCCACCTTGTGGCAATCCTTTATCTGATAATAGTTGCAGCACATGATATATATGACTATAACTAAGTACAAACCTAAGTAGTAGACCAAATCTATCGCAAAATTAACATTATTAAATAAATTGTCTTTATGTAAATTTACAAGAGTATATTAATCAAATCATCAATATTAATAGAGGTTAAAGAGATCTTTAAAATCTAATATATATATATATATATATATATATATATATGACAGGCCCCAGGCCTGCTGGTAAAATGAGGAGGGCATTATCTCTATAATAAGGTCTTTTTTTGCTGTCATCACATAAAATCACACATGGCTGCCCTTTGGTGCTCAACCGAGTAGACAAATAGGCAACAATTTTGCAAGGAGTCACCAGCTAAGCCTTTTCTAGTATGCGTTCTCCTTCGTCAGTGCTCGCTTCTCCTTTAAATGAGCTTATTTACCCACAAATCTAACGCAATGGTAAAAAAGAGTTCGCTCTATTTTCATTTATTACTTCCTTGATTTTTGGCTAAACTTTTCAAACCCTGACATATATGTAAGCAGTGGATATTACAATTTAACATTATGAAATAATGGAAAAATTAATAATAAATTGAGGATGAAAAATCAAACATTTTCCAAATTATTGTAAGATACAGATATCAATTTTTAACTTAGTTTATAAGATCATCAACTTGTAAGTGGTATTATTTCATTTCAAGAATGTGTGTATCTTAACCTTTTCTAAAGCCGTGGAAGTATACTTACCAAAAATTGCATTAATTTTTAAATGCTCATAGTTAACTATTTTTTTTTATTTTATTTTATTTCTACTGTCATTCATTAATAACATAAAAAAAGAAAATTATAAACTCTTACACTTTTTGTTGCCAACCCTCTGCCCCACATATTAACAGGTTTCTCAGTCTGTTCATTTCATTCAAAGTTCATTTGCCGGTTTATTTTGAACAGCCTAGCTCAGGGGTACTCAATCTTTTTTCCCGCTAGGCCACGTACATATGATAGATATTTCACTCCGCCCGCAACCAGAAAATAATGGTAAAGGAGGATAAACACTGTAAAAAGTAAAACAACATTGGACAAAGAAAAATTAATCAAAATATTAAAAGCCATTTTTTTTACTATAATACTATTTTAAAAACGAAGAACTCAAAAGAACTTTAAAAATCCATAATTTTAAACAAATTTTTTCAATCTTTGTGCAGAATTACTAAGATAATATTATTCTATAAAAGAAAAAAAATTCATGTGATTATCTTTAAAAATGATGAAGTTTTGAAATGTTTTATCAAACATTTGAATATTTTGTTAAATCGTAAAAATAGTTTTCGGCATTTTAATTTTTAAATGACTGATTCTAAAAAGAAAAAACCCATAGACTTTCTTAGTGCAGAGTATCCCGATTCGGTAAGCGCAAAAAAATCATATCAAAGGTTTTAGAGGGTCATTTCCATGAAAACACATCGATTTTGACTCACTTTAGAAAAAATCGTAACAAATAGAAAATATCATTATTCTTTTAAAAAAAGAATTATACCGTATCGTGGCGAAATAAATGATCTTTTCGATTATATAGTATATTTTTGTCTCATTTTGATAAAAAAGAATAAGATGGTTTCTTAAAAAGGTCGAAAAATTGGAAGTTCTTTTATGCAATGCGATAAGATGTTCGGCAAAATAAAAAGCTAACAGGAGTAAAAACAATTGGAAGGTTTTAATTAAAAATATTTTTAACTAATTGCGATATCGGAATATAAATGGTCCAAACATGCAATGTGTAAAATAAACGGCGTATAAATTTCCAGATCAATCGGTTCAAGACATCCGCTTCAAAATTGAGTTGCAAGATTCCCACCAGAACAAATTACATTTACAAGTTAAATAAAAGCTTGTAAAAGCTTTATATAACATACAATTTCTTTTTTCAGTTTTTAGTATTTACAAAAATATATTTTATAAATATGAAACAAAAAGAACTAAAAACACCTAATTTCCTATTTTTTTAATAAGCTAATGGGTAGTGGTAAATATACTATTAGGGTCCAACCATGGGGTCGCTGTGAAAGCGCGGATAAATGAAGATGTTGTGGTGTTTACATTGCTGAGTGTGCTGTAATTAGCGTTTGATATTATATTTAAAAGAAGCGTTTAATAAAGCCTTGTTACATTTGTTAAAATTGGAAGTCAGTACTAGAGTAGTGAGATATTCCATCCCACAGGTTGGATTCAGGTGAGTCCATAAAATGCCTTACTACCAAAAGTTGCTAAAATAAGATACATTTTATCTGATAAGTTAAGGTATCCGACTACGTTCGGAACCGTGTTTTTGAAAAAGCGTGTAAATGGATAATATTTATGATATTTAGTGTCACTTAGATTAGAGAATACATATATAAAATTGTTTTAAGGACATTATGACAAAAAATTATTTAAATACAATATTTTGGCAAAAAAAATTAACTTAAAATAACTTTTCAAAAAGTTCTCCTTTTGTAGAAAATACTTCCTATTGTGTGTAATATTTTGCCTGTATTCAGCTCAGATACCTCATACAAGGGTCAACTAGAATTTTTCAAACGCATAACTTGGAGTCCGGTTTATCCATGACACACGAAAACCGAAGGGAGAAATTTTAAAATACGCCGATAATTATTTTAAATGGTTGTAACTCTGAAAATAATCTGATTTTCAAAAATCACACTTGAGCCCCTCTGTACAGGGGTCTAGGCTATATACAAGGCAAAATATTAATACAATAGAAGCATTTTTACAAAAGGAGAAACATTGGAAAAATGGTTATTCTAAGTTGGTACCTTATGTATTTAAACTTCAATATTTTTGTCATAATGCCCTTAAAACAATTTATTCATGTATTCTAATCTAAAGTGACACTAAATATCATGAAAATATACATTTATACTTTGAAAATCATGAAGTTTCCGAGCAATGATGATATAAGTTTCTGTTCTTAAATCAATTTCAATTCCAAAAATGTTTTAATTACAATGCAATTATAAAGGGTTGAAAATTTTTAATGAAAACTTCGATAATATGATGGTATAAAATAAAAGATGAAATCCAAACATGTATGAGTTAAATCTTCTATAAAATATTTTAGAACTAAATGTCTATATAATCAATTTAATTGAGTAGTAAAAATGCTTTGTGCATAAATTCATTCATAGAATAGTTAAAAGTACAAAAAATATTAGTACCTTAAGGCATCAGAAAAGTTCACGGAATTCCTACATATTTAGAATAATATAATTCAGTTAAAAAGTCAAAGGATGTCGGTAGTTGATACTACCTAATGCATCCGACGCAAGCCTAAATTTTTAGAATTGATTGAATTTCACATCTAAAATGAAATTTTCCTGTAAAATGTTTTCCACTGGCTTTTACAATGTGCATATTAATTTGCAAATTAACTTTGTAATGGGTTCTCAGTAGTTCTTCCATCAATCATCTTGGGGAAACTGTTTTTAACTATGATTTTAGTTTAAAAATTATAATTTAAGAAAAACTAAAAAACACACTTCTATAGTGGATCGAACTAAAAAGTAAAAAAAAAAATAATATAAGAATAAAATGATTAACGAGAAAAATAATGCCATTGGGATAAAAGCGGGAGGTGTTCTATATTAATTTTGCTATTATTTCTTACTAGTTCTATTCCGAAATGCTGATTTAATGTAAAAATGCAGTACAAAGCACCACATACTTTTGCCACAATGACATTAATTTTCTCGTTAGTCATTTTATTCTTATATTAAGAATTATTATTATTATTTTACTTTTTAGTTCGATTCACTATAAAAGTGTGTTCTAGTTCAATCTACAGTAAAAACCGGTGTTTTTTCATTTTTTTAAAAAAAAATCATTTATTCTTTGTTGAATTTATCCTTCAGTTAGATATGTGGAGCCGGAATTATATGGCAGCTGGAATTAGTTTTGTTTTTCAGTGGATATTAATTAATGGGTCAGAAAGGTATTTATTCTCTCCGTTTACGGGGTCTCCGATGAGTTTCATATCGTTACACTTCGAAGATTCCTCTCTATATATACATGTCTAACCAATAAAAGTGTTTTAAGAAGAAATATTAAATGGCAATCGTATTATCACCTTTTAAATGTGTTGCTATAGTGTTAATTCTCTCATATCATCACTTCTATACATATTGCTTTTTCAAAAGAAAAAAAAATATTTAGCATTTAGAACAAAAATTTATCACTTTTTAAAAGTAATGCCATGATGTTAATTTCTATCATCACTTCTAAACGTACACTTTTGCAAATATAGAAAATATTTATCAGTTAGAACATAAATTATTATTCACATGTTCGTCTTTTTTTATTTTTTTATTTCCATTTTCAGAAAAAACTACGCACTCACCGTGCCCTTTTTCCCATAAAGAACACTATTTTTGTTTTATTTGTATTAACCGCAAGCCTATTAGCGGTTTCAGGTTTGCACCGTAATATTTTATTCGCTAAATTTTGAATTAGTCGTCAAATCTGGATATGGCATATGGAAATTATCACCAAATCTGAAAAAGGTTTATGCAATTAGTCGCTAAATCTGGAAACAATATAATAAATTAGTCACCAAATCTCGAAATCTTAAAATCCTTATTTTTGACAATGAAACAAAATTATGAAATTATTGCATTGTCATCGGTCCTTGACAAGTGTGCAAAATTTCAGATTAATCTGACCTTTTAAAATGGGTAAAAATCGAGGTCAAAGATTCCATTACATACCAGTGAAACTTATGAAAGCGAGTAAAGAAAACCTTTCCGTATAGATGACTTGGTTTTATGTGAAAGAAATACTGTTTAAGCCATGAAGTTTTAGTGTGTAGGTTAATGGTTAATCGAGAAATCGGAGAATAATAGAAAGTGAATTCTGAGACTGGGAAGTCACGTGGCCTAAAATTCATATTCATCTTAGAATCCATCAGGAGTTGTGAAAATAAATAGCAATGTAGCTGATCGAGCTATCGGGGCTCGAGAAGGATCGTCATAAGAATCTCCGACTGAAGTCAAAAGTTATTTTGAATAATCTTATAATTTAGATTAAGTATTAGGATTTCAAGGTTGCTTCCAAGGTTAGGCAATAGAGTTGTATATCATTTATAAAGTGATAAATATAAGTAAACATACCTGTTTTTAAGATCATGTCTGTTTCCTCATTGAACCGTCTTACACTTTACTTTCCTTTATATCATATGTAAATTATGTGCCATATTTTGGCCCATATGCTTCAATGGATATTTTACTTATTTTATATAAGAAAGTGAAAAGCTCTAATGGTAATAAATCCCGAAATTTATTGATATTTTATAAGAATTATACTGTGGATTTCTAAGCCTTAAGGAAAGTCATCTATAAACTGATATATTAGTACATCACGTGAGTTTGTATTAATATTAACAACAATGAGTTATAATCCAAGTGATTCTTGCTGTATTGCGGATTTTTCAACTGGAAAAATATGCTCTGAGTAGACAGTTTTCCCTTCAAAATTCTTAACTGGAGAATAAATATATACAAAGTATTCTAGCCCTCAAGCAATTTTTCTCTGAAATATCTTTTACTTTACTCTCTCATGATTAAAAGTAACTTGTAAATTATAAGCTTCCAATTTTTGGATGTTTTCACTGCAATACTAATTTTAAATTTATAGACATATATATTAAATAACCCCAAATCCTTATCAATTTTTAAATTATCAACCTTCTTTTCCTTTTAAGTGAATCTTCGAGATGGGCAAACCATTTCGACATATATGTCTCGCCTCAATTACCACATTGTACTGGTCAACATGCGTAATATAACCATCCTGTGATGACTATGTTCCAGTAGGATCCAAGTGTAAGCTGAGGTGTGATTATCTAAATGATGGTGACATTTTGGATTTTAACAATAACTTTATTAAATATTGAAAATAACTATAAATTATTTTAATTTGCTCACAAATTTTAAAGCGAGAAAGTATAACACCCATAATTAAACCTTATATTCAAGTCAGATCGCGCAACCAGATCAATTTCCTCATCTTAATTATATTTAATTAACATCAAATTTCAACTTCTATACAAATATTACCTTTTATGATTCACCTTCCTTCATCGATTGGAGGTAATATACTCATACTACGTAATTATAGAGAAGATCTCAAACTCTTTCTTAATTTATTATATATTATAAACTTTGAGGACGGCTGGTCGATAGTGCCACCAAAAAGAACAACAGCTCCCTAGCGATATCATGGCGCTGGTCGGAGTAGCGACCAAGCCTCTTTCCCTCCTTTAACAGCGCGTTCGGGTAACCGAGGTGTCTATTAGAATCCAGAAACGTCAGTCACTTGATAGGTCTCTTTGTGCTCCAGAGAGGGGTGCAAGAGCTTCCCCTCTTCCCACTTATCTAGAATTCCCTCTTTTTCCCTCTTCTGCTATGTCCGTTCACCACTAGCATAGATTTGTAATTCCCTACACTGTTATTTTTGTAAGGGGTTTTTCCTCGCCTTTTACTTATTCCTCTCTAAATCTATTTCATTATATTAATAGAAAATAATTAAATCATTGTTTAAAAAAAACCACACCTAATTAAAATCAGCCATATTACATATTTCCTGGGTCTGTTCCTTTTTTGCTTAAATTATTAATGTTTATTATTTGATTTGCTTACATTCGTACACCCATACGAACTATATAAAGAAATCTATAAATCATTACACTAATACATACATCTTTAGCTTTTAAGTAATTTGGTGGTTATAATAAATAACTTATATTTTTGTACGAATAAATTCTAGTATTACTAATTTTTATTGTATGTACCCTAACCTAGAATAAAAAATTTTGTCATTAAAATATGAAATTGCTGATTAATATGTTGAAGTTAAACAGTATATTTAATTATTTGAAATAAAAAAATTTTTATTTCCAATATGTGTTCCCTTTCTTTTACTATTTTTCAAATACTATATAGTTTAGTATTAAGAAAATATATGTTACATAAAAATTTTATTTTCACAGTATATTAAAAAAAAAGTGTTACAACTTAAACTGACGTGATTTTTTATATACTTTTACTATATATTTGATACTTAAGAATTTAATTACGTATTTTCATATATAATGCTTTTTTTACACATGAGCATTTTTTACCAGATTTAAAAATACTCAGCTTCTCAAGCATTTTTATTAATTTCTATACCTGTAAAAACTGCTTAAAGTTGGCGTTTCAGGGAGAATTTTAAGCAATTTTTTGCATTCATTAGTTTCTTACGGTGTAAATTCGTCTTCATAATTACCCAACGTATTGTTACAGACAGAAACATATTTTTACTGTTATCTTACGTTAGTTAAAAAAAAAAAAAATTTAAACTTTTGTATCAGGAAACATCAAAATAAAAGTGACCGTGTAAAAAACCACAAAACGGGGAGATTTTGCAGGTAAACAAAAAAAATACAGTTTGTTATAGATTTTAAAACTACCATTTATATATAGTCCTTTCTTTGACCTATTTATTAAATGTAAAGTAGTTAACTTTCGACATTTTACCATATGACAATTCGATGTATAAAAAGTTGAGTTTGGGGTAAAAACAAAAACAAAACTATTTAAACTGATATTTTTTCTTTTCCAACCTCTAGGGAAACCTGAATATTTCATGACTTTTCCAGTATATAAGAAAAAATGCCCTGATTTATTATTCAAAACCTGGTGTTCGGGGTTAGAATTTGAAATTTTTGCTTCTTATAAGTATTACGAGTATACTTTTAGAAAGCTCCAACAAATGTTGATTTCCTGTATTTTCAAAACTTAAAAGAAGTTTTTTTTTTTAATTATAGTAAGTTTCTTTATATTGAACAATACGAAAAATTTGCAAGATATCCTAAAATCTATCTGAAAAAGCAAGTATGAATTGTGAACGTAGTCTAACAGAGGTTATATTGAAGTAAAAAATGCTCATTCTCTTTTTTCCCGCCTATTTATTCGTGTAGAAGTCACGCGCATTTGTGAGCAAAAATAACAGTACAAAGAGCGGGAGTGTTCGGATGCGTCACAGAAGGGATATTGAACGATTGAAACTCTGGAATACCAGAACTCATTATGGTCTCTTTTGTAAATGAGAGTTAAAAATCTTTGCAAATATATCAAAGAATGCTTCCCCCGATTATTGCCATCTTCGCTGTTGGTCATTTATTATTTACCATGTATGCCTTTTTGGTGTAAGTAAAACGTAGAAATGCACATCTGCCTTCTTTGTAAATCTTCCAAGGTTAAGCCAAGAAATGAAAAACCTCAGTAAGCCTCTTATTGCCGTGTATAAATCTTTAGGGAAGGGCATTTTTCGCTAAAATTGCTCTTATCATAGGATAACAGGAACTATCCTAAATTCAAGCCCTCCTGTGTAAAAAGTCACTCTCTACTTTGGTGATTGTTATCAGAGAATTACAAAAATAACCGTTCTGAGAATTAGATATTGTGTTAGATTTTTGAGAGATAAGGTGCTGGACCCAGAATTTTAGAATGACTGTCCAAAACGAAACGGGGGTGGGGGGAGTGATATATTTCGAAACCGTAAAGTCTTTCTTCGCTTTGAAGACAGGCAAAAATCAAAGAAAAAGTAAAGAAAAAATTTTTTGTCATAGCATATCTGTAACTCGATTGAGGAGTCACAAAGTACAGAGAAGGAAAAGCAAGTTTCGTAAACATTGTTTTGAATGTTGTGACTGAAGGAGTTGGTCAGAAATGTATTCGCTCTATCTTACAGTAACAAAAATCACAATACTGAAAAATCAGAGCTACCAGTCTTAGAATTTGCCACCATGCAATTTCTTTTAAATTTAAATAAAATTGTAAGTGATTTCATCCAAAGGCTAAGAATATTACTTTTTTATATAAAAAGGTGAAAAATTAAGAAGCCCCAAAGTATGTTGTCATACTAGCAAGTAAAAGAAATAATACAATAAGAAATATACAATCATTTCATTTTATACCGAGATACATGAAGCTCCTCGGTAAATAAAAAAAAAAATGTTTGTTGTCAGAGTATTTTGCCTTTGATACTAGCTTATTGTTTGCGTTTCACTACCAAGTATTCTAAAAATTCAAAAGCATTTCCTCTTTTTTACTAATGAAAATAATTTATTTCTATTGAAAAAATATAATTTTAAACTTCTTATGTGTATTTAAAGAATTTATTATTAGGAACATGTAGGTAAATTGATAAATTATTAATATTTCATTTATGAGTTCCATTACGAACAAAGTAATAAGACGGACCTCGTAATTTAAATGACGACCAAGTAACGAGAATGATAGCCGAGCTAGAGTCCCCACTTCTAATTTCCACACCACAACAACGTAAGGATTTTGACTAATGTACCAGCTCTGTAATTTCGATGGAACCTTTTTAATCGCAATCTTCATTTTCCAATAAAACATGAAGAGAGACTACAATGTGGCACTATTTAATATGTGCCAACATGTGTATAGCCTTAGGATATTCACATTTACAAAGCATAATGCGAAACACCTACCTGTTCATATTTATCTCATTTATTTCCCAAGCCATTGGTGCAAATATTTTATCATAATTTCTACATATATAGGAAGAATAAGAGATCACACACAAATAAAAGGAAAATATTTTACTCTTTTAAAAATTTTGTAAATAAAATGCAGTCTTATGCCTCCTCTATGTATTCTTTTTAAATATTATGAATTCTAATGTATCAAGACAGAATGGATTTCAAGAGTATCATACATTTAAATATATTCTAGGAGGAGAAAACAATTATAAAATCATTAACAGTGCTATATTCCAGGTGTTCTCAAAAGTAGATATTTTCATTTAACAGAAGATAGAGCTTCGAAGTTCAAACTATTTTAGAATAATTCCTTAACGAGATCTAAGCACCCAATTTTACATTATGACATAAAAGCTCAACATTTTACTTTTTCTTTTTATTTTATATTATTGATTAAACTAAAATTATACTCACTGAAAACTGCATTTTTTATTTCCTTACTTATAATTTAATTGCTTTACACTGCGTAAATTAAGTATTTTCTGTGTAACAAACTCATGCATTTAATAGGTTTGAAAATGAATTTATAATAATTTTTACATATATTTTGATTTAGTGAAAATCAAAATATAAATAAGTTTTACTTGGATAAAATTGATTAAATTTTGTTAAGTTTATTGGTAACTTTGATTAAAACGAAATGTCGTTTCTTTTTATACGCAATGTTTATATTATCTCAAGCAGCACTGTTTTATATAATACTAATTTTTTAATGCTATTTCACTCATACTTTAAAATATTGAAGATGAAATCTAGGAGGGAATGCAGCTAAATTGTAAGAAATCGTCTCTTTATTTTAAAACATAAAATAAATAAATTTTATTAGATTTCGAACTGAAATCATTAGTAACTATTAAGAAAAACATGTTTCCCCTTAAAAAGGGAAACCGTATTTAGGATTTTCATGCGCGGACACTTACTGCACAGCAGCAGGAGACTAACAGTTATCTTGCTTCTATTGGTCCTGCCGGTGTGCCGGTAGCATCAGTGACAAAAAGGGGAAGCTCAACGCGGCTAAAAGTGCCGTCCTGTGGAAAATTTTCAACTGAAAACCGCCGTCTCCAAAAGCAAGGTTCACTCATGATGAACGACCCCTTCTTCCAGAGCTATAGGATGACTAACACTTGATCCCCGAATGATTCCACACTAAGTTCTTCTAGGCTTGCCGCTACTTTCATCAAACTTTCTATCCTTTAAAGTATATCCTACTTACATATTCGGATCCGTTTTCTCTTGGTATTGTTGGAAAAGTTTTTGCCATTAATCGTGGCTGCCAGTAAACTTAGGAGTTATGTTAGAAGAAGGACGCGAGAGACGTCACAACCCTCCAAGAAGAAAAAACGTGATTTACTTAAGGGTTCTCAATACCCCTTAATAAACATGCGTGTCTAAATTTCTTTATTTCTGAATCTCTTCGCTTTCTAAGTTTTATTTTAAATTTTAAATCTTTAAATCCTCATTTTAACTTTTTATAATTTCCAATATTTATCTTGACTTTTTAATTTTCATTAATATTTTCTTCCTAGAATTAAATTTAATTATTCAACTTATGAATTTTTAAATTTAAACTTGGACACAATTCTACTCCATTACTAACCAGGGCCAACATTAATAATTACTGCTTAATTCGCTCACTCTCACTTTTACATATATACCTAAAGTAACTATTAATCTCTAAATTTCTTAGAACTCTTCCTGGGCTGCGACCCAAACTATGCATCCGCATCATCAGCCTCTCATATGGAGCTGGATTTTCTTGATCCATTTTTTCCCGGTGTTGAAGTTCCCCATCGGTATATTAATACAATTTTCAGGGTCTGTCTCCCCAGGGGAAATGAAACTCTCTTGAGTTACTGTTTCCATAATTTATGTTTTTTACATAATAATACAAATAAAAGTTTCTTACAATTTACATTATATATATTATTTGTAAATCATAAGAATTTTCATCTTTATCCCCACATCTGGTTCCAAAAACTTCCCCATAATGATGCGCAGCGCCGTTACATATTGTTAGTGCCCTGATTCATTTTCAAGTGCTTCCTCCTTTAAATCACAGATGTCTCTCATAATACGGAACAATACAACAACATCTATATAGCGTCATCATATGCCATAATTGTCAAACATTTTTCAATAAAACCATTATAACAAATAACACAAAGGGAATTGTCGCATCGTGTACATCGTCATACATCGAAGCAAACAAATGTGCAATTACAATTGTTTTCTTCATAGAAAAACTTTTACAAGTCAAAAGTTCCAAAAATAAATATACACTCATTGCAGTGCTTAACTCTCTTTGTTTATATTTATAACTTTTAAACACCGCCGCCTTAGAGACTTCTTTCTTTGCAATAATTCTTCCGACTCACTGTTGAAGATCATGTGTTTTAAAACAATACAACCTGATTTTATAGAGTATTGGTCTCCCACCATGACGTCCAAATTGATGGTGCTACCAGCCGTTCTTTTTCCTAGCTCATTCCCCGGTTGTACTGTGGGAATTCCTTATGCTTGGTTGTAGGGCTTGTAATCTCCTTGTCAGCTTTTCTTAGTTTGCTGCGTCCTTGGCCGGTCGGGACCTCTGTTCGTTTCCTTTTGGCGTGGACGTAAGCTGTGTATCTTGGTCCATCATGAACCTAGTTGTTTCTTTCTTACATTTCCTCCCTCTACTCTAGGGAAATAGTACTGATGAAAAGGTCTTTATTGTATTGTGTCCCTTTTTGTGCCATTTTCTGTGGTCCAATTTGCCCTCCTGATTCTCCCCTGGATCTCTTTTTTATTCCTCTCCCTTTATTGAACTTGTCTTTTACTTCTTCTTCCTGTCATTTCCCTAAATGAACTAGGAAGGACCTTGGACCAGTGATCTGCGCTTCTATGGGTCCCATCTGTATTTTTATATATTGTTTCTGATTGGCGACCGAATCCCTTTTTATCTCTAACTTACGTTTCACCGCAAGTAAGATTTTTTCTTCCCATAGTGTGACTCATTTAATCCTGATGTATTTTTCCGAAGCGTACTAGTTTCCTGATGTGATCTTATACCTATTATGGGGGATACCTGTTCCTGAACTCCTGACCTCGTTCACATTTCCATGAGTGACGATATATTCTTATTGATCCACATTAACCAAGTTAATCTTTTTCCGATTTACATATTGCCAATATTAATGTTATTTCTTACTTCTATCACTTCCTATAAGGTCCTTCTCAAATTTTTGTTTAAATTTTAGCGCAGACTTTGTTAGCATATATTAGAACTGGTAGGCTAGGTGTGTGCTTCTAACAAGACCCAATCATTTACCTGCAATTTGTATGTCTTTTTCACGTCTATTAGTAATATCTTCCACCTTTCCTGTGCTTAATTTAAGTACTTAGTCTTAGCTTCCCGGAATAATCCTTGTCTATATTTTATTTTTGAATTTTGAACTTTCCGAATCATAACCAATTTTTGAAATGGGGTAACTAATTTTCGACCAAAAATAATCACAGTGTGATTTTCCCGGTTGTTTCATTTACCGCCGTACGCGAATTTCAGCGTAAGCAACCTCTACGTAAGAATTGACCCCAAGTATCGTGTTGATCATTAACAAAATTTTAATCATTTGTACTATTCTCGTTTAACTCTTTCGTCCGATTTGTTTGTGATCTATATGCAACAGTCTTAAAACCCATCCCTAATCTTTCATTAAGTGAAAAAATTTCTGATAAAAAATTGGGGACCATTATCACTTATTAATTTTATTGGGCCCCCGCGATAAAAAGTTACCCGCGCTTTTAAACGAGATGAGGCCTTTTTAAGGGTATAATGTCAACCCATTTGCTAAAATGATCGGTTATTACTAAAATATGCGATTACGTCTTATTCTCATAAGGATACGGGCCTAACAAATCTAACGTCACATTCATTCGGATAATTTGATATAATTGGATTTAATCGACCAGCTGGTAACGCGTTTTAAGTTATTAATTTGGCCAATAGGGATGTAGAGAATATTGATCAATGAATTTTATACGGGAAAAAAAACGCCCCGAATTTTTGATCGTTTTAAATCTTCCAAGTGTCCAGCAATTGGCCTGTCGTGAAATTCCCATTTATTTCTTTCCCCAAAGATTTTGGAATGTATACACGCATTTCACCCAATGCGGGGTTTTTCGCATAAAATAAAACCTTTAATTAAACGGAAATCGGGGGCCAATTCTCACATATCGTTGCATTAACCGAGTTATCTTCCGGGTTTTCTAAATATCATATATATGACCAATTTTTGGGGCATTTTTTTGTTCTTTTTTAATTGTTCCCGAGAAGTACTAAACCCTGAATGGCCAATTTAAATTTTTTTTCCCCTTATACTTTTCCCCATTATTTTTTGCTAAAACATTAGCCACAATATTTAAATTCAAACGCCCCTTAACGTGTAAATACCCTTTATCTACCTTATTATTTTCAACCCGCGAATCTTGAATTTTCAACGATTTCGTCAAAAACTAAAGATCCTTGACCCCTTATAAAATCAATACCGGGAAAACATGGGTATTAAAACTGTCAACACAAAAAACCCGGTCTAACAAAAAACTCTAGAAATTCAATTCTACAATCCCCCTGTTTTTGGGTTTTGCACCTGTGTTTTATTTGTGCTCGGATTTTTAATTTGTTATAAAAAAAAAATTTTCTATATACTTTTTCCGATATAAAGATTTATTCTCCGGTGTCCCCTGGCCAAAATTTTTTTTAATAAAATAGGGAAAGTGGGAATTCTACGGGTGATATACATATCGGAGAAAGCTTAATTTTTTCTCTTGTCGATACTTTTGAGGTTGATCTTTTCTTTTTCAATATTTAATCGTCCCCCTTTTTATCCTATCGCCTCGACTGAAATTTTCCTCGAACCCCTATTTTACGGTCCTCTATTAAAAAATTTTCATTTCCTATTTCGAAAATTTATAACCACTTTGTTGAATCTCATTTCTATTCGAAATCTATTCCTCTCAACCCTCTATTACTTTGACGGTTATTCTCTAAAAAATCATTTCTACTATTGTTTTTGGGCTACGTCCAACTTCAAATTTCTCCA